>CAJHUC010002721.1:0-14274 GCA_905146915.1 Ostreobium quekettii
ATCCACTAGGTGTTCTAATGTGCACTTGGGATTTGAGCCGCAACTCCGGGATCTTGACCTTCCGGCCTTTTATTCTCTCAATTCGCCCTAAGGCTTTGGCCTCCCGGCCTTGATATGGAGATTTCTCGCTTTCCATCGGCCGCTCACCTGGCGATGGACTCTTCCGCTTGGGGCGCTGCTTGCCAGCAACCTTCCAGTCTTCCTCTGGAATGGTTGGCATGGGCAGCTCCGACGGACTGGGGGCCCTCACAGCTGGCACCACCTATTGGGCGCTTCTCTCTTCTGCCTCCTGGGCCCGCTGCTTTTGCTTCAGGAGGCGGTCACTCAACGCCTTGACCTGGTCTTCGGCGGAGGTTTTGGCTTCTTGTGCCTCGCGGCTCTGCTGCTTCGCCTTCTTCATGGCCAGCTCTTTTCTCGAGCTTCTTTCTTGGCCTTGTTGACGGCGATCTCCAGTGAGGCGATCCTCTCGGCGGTCTCTTCCTCCCGCTTCGCTCTCGCCTTCTGGGCCGCAGCATCCGCCACTTGCTCCAAGAGCTCCATGATACCAGGGGTCTGCAGCAGCGCCGCTATGGCTCCCTGATCTTGCTCTTGCTTCTTCTCCGCCGCCGGTGGGGCACTCGCTTCCCCCATTGGTTCATCTTCCTCTGCGGGTGGCGGAGTGGCTGTGGAGGGTCCAGCCGTGTCCTCCCGGACTGTTTCACCTCCTTGCCCATCCCGGGCTTTAACTTCACCAACCGAAGTCGGTGTCCCCTCCCGGGGTGTGTCAACCTCTCCCGACGTGTCGGGGGTGCCCTTGCGGGCAGAACTGTCTGATTCCTCGGCCTCCATGGTGGAGGCCGGGGAGGGAGCCCGTTGCTCCGCGCTTGCGCGTCCGCCCAGGCGGAAGCATGGTAGCCACCCTCAGGTGGCTCCGAAACCAAATGATACGAAAAGTCTGTGGGTGTGGGGCGCCTGCCCTCTTTGAGCCGCGGACCCGCCTCGCCGGGCACCTAGGTCCTTACGGGGACCTAGGCGGGACCACCCCTCCTACTCCCATATCCTTATAGGTATAAGAGTTACCGTAGGACAAGGAATACAATGCGATCTTGGGTAGGGCGTCCCCCACACCAAGGGCCAGTGGTAGGGCATCCCCCACACCAGGCCGGTGCGTGTAACAGGCACCTCGTGGGCACCCAATCGCATTGCATGCTAAAGCCATTCCATGCCTCCATGGGTAGTGGGAATGGATGGTTGTGAGGCGCCAATATAAGCTTGCATCCCGTGGCTCACAAGCCATAGCTTGTGCCACTGGCAATAGGTATACAATGCTCCCATGGGCTACGTGATTGGGCATACATAAAGGGCTAATCCAGGGCCGCCTGTAAGGGGCGCAGAGCCTTGGTGGCAACTCCGGGCCCGTTGGTCCAATTTGGGACCCAAGGAATGGGAAAACTCACGGTTACAAAATGGATGGGGTGCACTCGTATTTATAGGTGCCCGCCCAGGAATCCCAAGGGTCATGCCAGAAATTGGTGAGTCATCCCCAATTCTGGCATACCCGCCAACTTTGTGTTCGAATATTTGTATCTCATCCGTATTGTCATTTGTCCCAAGGTCCCCACAGCGCTTACGCCTTCATGCAAACGTTCCCAAACTCATTAGGCGCAGCTCTCGCTTGACCCAGAAGCTATCGTGTGTCACCAACATGGGGCTTGACGCCTATCTACTAGTAATTCTTTTGAAACGCTGATTGTCGCCCTCACATCCCTCCGGGCCTGTTACGAGGCGTTATCGGCTCGTGTTGTCACCCTGTAGTCGCCCGCTCTTTGAATTCTTGCACAAGTTGTCGAGCCCTTGCCAGATTTGCCAGCGGTTCCCAGGTATTCTCGTAGTTATCGTATCCCTTCCACTTGATAAGATACTCTGTTTGGCTGGCTCGTCCAATTCTTTGGGCCCGCTTGTCGATGATTCGCTCGACCTCAAATTCAGCTTGTCCGTCAACCATCATGGGAGGAGGTTGGACACGTTCAGGACGTGCAAATTATCCACGATCATCATGATATGGCTGCAACTTGGACACGTGAAAAACAAGGTGAATCTTCAGTGAAGGGGGCAGCTCCAGCTTGTACACCCAGGGAGAAATAACCTCTAGAATCTTCATGGGGCCACAGAATCGCTCAGCGAGCTTACGTTCTCTTGAACCTACAGAAATGTGCATAGTATCCAGCAGCACTCGATCTCCAACGTTGAAGGAAGCCTCTCGTCGGTGTCTATCAGCGTATTGCTTTTGATATTTCTGTGCCTCTCGAATGGCCTATTGGGCTGGGGTAGCATCGACTTGCATTCGAGCTACCATCATTGTAGCTGACTCGTTCTGATGTTCTTCGGTTGCAAAATCTGCAATCGATTTGAGAGGTCCCCGTGGATGCTGCCCCGTCATCAGGAAAAACGGTGACACCTTGGTACTTGCATATTGAGCTGAGTTGTAGGCATATTCGATGATCGGTAGATGTTCAGCCCAATCCCACTGGTCGTACACCACGTAAGCTTGAAGGATCTGCTCCAAAGTTCGAATGGCTCGTTCGCTTGCCCCGTCCGTCTGTGGATGATGCGCTGTTGATGGGTGTAATTTCGTGGATAGATGCTTCCACAGCGCTTTCCAAAAGTTCCCCATGAATTGGGGGTCTCTGTCACTGATGATCTGTTTTGGTAGTCCAAAATTCTTGAAGACTTGCTCCTCAAATATCCATGCCAATTGTGGTGCTGTCACCGTTATCGTTGTTGGTGCAAACCGGACCATCTTTGTGAAGCGATCTGTGAAGACTACGGCTGCATCATACCCCTCTGGCGTCTCCGGCAGATAGGTCACTAAGTCCATGGTGATGTGCGTCCATTTCCCGTCTTGTGCTGGGAGCGGGTGTAGTAATCCTCGTGGTTGTTGTGTCTCTACTTTGGTCCTCTGACATACGTCACATGTGTGAACATATTTGCGTGCATTGCTGGTCATCCCCAACCAGGTGAAGTGTCGATCGAGTCGCTCTATGGTTCTTGCTCTTCCCAAATGTCCAGCCGCGAGTGCATCATGAGCTTCTCGGAGAAGCATGGTTCTCAATTCTGTGTTATTCGGCACCACTATTTTCCACTGTCTATCTCTCTGCTTCCTCCATAAGAGGTGGTTCGCAAACTTATGAATCCCGTTTTCTTGCCTCGCCTCCGTTCGAGCCGTAGCCAGATCTGGATCTTCATGCAGTGCGGATGCATACAAACGCAGGAAGTCTCGGTGTCTCGTGTCATACCATGTTGTTGGTGTGCTCCTAGTGAGTGCGTTGGCTTCTTGACTGACGTCTGTCTTATCAGAGTCGTCATTGACGTCCTCCTGACCTGGTCGTCGTGATAGGGCGTCAGCAGCTCCGTTGCAGCTCCCCTTCCGATAGCATATTTCGAAGTCATAGTCTTGCAGATATTCGCTCCATCGTGCCTAGCGTCAGGACAGATTCTTCTGTGTTTGTCTGTGTCTTATCGTCTGATGATCGGTGTGCAACTGAAATCGTCGCCCCTCCAAGAGATGTTGCCAGCTCCTTAAAGCATGAATAACGGCCAACATTTCCTTGTCGTAGGTGTGGTAGCGCATCTCGGCCTGCCCGAGTTGTCGCGATAAGTACTCGACCGGTTGTAATCCTCCTCCTTGGTCTTGCATCAAAACTGCTCCCGTGGCATAGTCGCTTGCGTTGGTCAGGACGACGAATGGCAATTCATCATTTGGCAAAAGTAGTAATGGAGCTTGGGTCAGTCTATCCTTCAAAGTTTGAAATGCTATTTCTTGCGCTTCTCCCCAAACGAACGGCTCACGCAGCTTGGTGAGGTCCGTCATTGGTCTGGCCACAAAAGCAAACTTTGGCACGAATCGTTGGTAGAAGTTTGCTAATCCAAGGAAGGCTCTGACGTGATGGACATTCCGTGGTGTTGGCCACTCTTGCACCAACTGAATCTTGGTGTCGTCTGGCTGTGCACCACCCTTCCCAACCACTACTCCCGGAAACTCCATTTCGTCACAGGCAAAGTTGCACTTGTGTGGCCTCACCACCAATCCATGATCTCGTAGCCTTCTCATGACCAGCCGTAGATGCTTGAGATATTCCTCTATGTTTTTACTGAACACCAGTATGTCGTCCAAGTAGATGACCAGGAAAGCATCTGCAACGTCACCGAAGACCTGGTTCATGTAGCGTTGGAAGGAGCTTGGAGCGTTGCATAATCCAAATGGCATTACCAGAAACTCGTAGCTTCCATGACACGTGACGAAAGTGGTCTTAGGGATATCTTCTTCTCTTATCCGTATCTGGTGATAGCCCGACCGTAGGTCCATCTTGCTGAAGATAGTTGCCCCCGCAAGTCTGGCCATCAGGTCGTCAATTCGGGGTAGGGGATATCTATCCCTGACACTTCGCTTGTTCAATGCTCTGTAGTCGATGCACATTTGTAACCCGCCATCTTTCTTCTTGGCAAACAACACCGGTGCACCCCATGGTGAACTGCTTGGTCGGATCAGCCCGGCGTCTAGCAGCTCTTCAATCTGTCTCTTTAATTCGCCATTCTCCTTGGGAGAGAGTCGGTATGCAGGTGTATAGGCTGGCTTGGCGTCGGGTAGCAACTCGATGCTGTGTTCAGGCCTCCCTTTTGGCGGAAGTCCCAACCGTATCTTGTCACTCATGACCTCTGGGAATTCTTGTATTAGCATATCTCTAACCGGGTTGTCTGACTTTTCTTTAGTTGTTGTCTCTTGTTGCATGCTCCGCACCACCGCCACATAAGTCTCCGCTCCTTTCTTGAGTGCTTGGGTCAGGCCTTTACCGGATAGTGTGATTGCATTAATCCTTCGCATATCTTCGTTGGTCTTTCTGATTCCGTAGAGGGTCCTTATTCGGTCGCCGCTCTTGATCTGCATCGTATTGGTTTCCCACTTGATTTGGGGGTTGAATCTTCACAGCCATGGCACTCCCAAGATGACGTCGTGTCGTCCCAACTTTGTGACTTGGAACGTGGGCTGGAACTTGAACTCGTTGATGCGCAATTTATAAGTCTTGACCTCTCGTTCCGGCTCTTGTCATGTTGACCCATCCGCCATGTGCAAGGTCTACATTTTACCCATTTCTTTCCAGCGAATGCCGTTCCTTTCACAGAAGTCTTGACTAATGAAATTTCCAGTGGTTCCACTGTCGATCAAGACCAACATCTTCTTTCCACCCAGTGTCCCCTTGAAGCGCAGTACACTCGCTTGTTGTTGTCGTATTTTATTCATCTCGTTGGTTGTTGTGGGGTTGCAGCTGCCGGTTTTATCGCTTGTTTTACGAGCTTCTTCCTATTGGTTGTAGTCCATAACCACCTTGTCGTATTCCTTCCAGCTCCGTGGCTCCTCATACAGGTCCATTTTATGAACCACGCACCACCACCGCACTTGCCTTCCGCGCCATTGCAACATTTCACTCTTCACCGCTTTTTCTTCTTCTTGTCACTTTCTGTGGCTCGTCTCGCCCGCTTCGGTGGCCATCCTTCTCAATGCACTTCGATCCTTGCCACTTGCACACGATGGCCCACTCTATTGGGATGCGGCAACCACGCGGTTCTCCAAATTGCCGTAGTGGTCTGTCGCCCTCAAGCTGCCCTCGTATTCCCACTTTCGTCGCTTGGTAGCCTGCGTAGCTGACGTCTTCTTGATGTCCAGCCGTGCCTTTACCCTTCGACCTTCAATACTGTAGTTTCTTGTCTTCTAAAACCTTTTACGGAACGCCCTTGGGGCAGGCCACACGATCGTTGTCCTCGGGACGTCCAATCTTCAACGCCCTCGGGGCGGCCTCTTCGCTGCCGCACTCCGGCACACAACGGAACTTCAAACGGGTGCCCTTGGGGCAGGCCTTGTTGCTGACGTCCTTGGTACGCTCAGCCTTCAGTGCCCTCGGGGCGGCCTCTTCGCTGTCGCACTCTAGCGCACAACGGAACTTCCAACTTGCTCCTCTTGGGGCCTCCCGCACAATTGACGACTTCGTGACGTCCCGCCGCGCTACCCCTCGAGTGTAATCTGCTCTGCTCACGCCCTTGAGGCCCTGCCGCCTCTAGCCGTGGGTCAGGTCAACCTGGAGCGCCTTCCTATCCTCGGCAGCTCTAGCTGGCTCCAAAACCAGTTGTAAGGGGCGCGGAGCCTTGGCGGCAACTCCGGGCCCGTTGGTCTAATTCGGGACCCAAGGAACGGGAAAACTCACGGTTACAAAATGGACGGGGTGCACTCGTATTTATAGGTGCCCGCCCGGGAATCCCAAGGGTCATGCCAGAAATTGGTGAGTCATCCCCAATTCTGGCATGCCCGCCAATTTTGTGTTCGAATATTTGTATCTCATCCGTATTGTCATTTGTCCCAAGGTCCCCACAGCGCTTAAGCCTTCATGCAAACGTTCCCAAACTCATTAGGCGCAGCTCTCGCCTGACCCAAAAGCTACCGTGTGTCACCAACACGGGGCTTGACGCCTATCTACTAGTAATTCTTTTGAAACGCCGACTGTCGCCCTCACACCGCCTCTCACTACCCGCGAAGCCCATTTGCGCAGGGAGCATAGCCTCCTATATGGTCACTCCCGCCGGCGCCCGCTACCAATTTATATAGGTGTGCGCACTGTGAGCGGGCGCCCGGGAGGTGCCACGCTTGGTCCGCTCAGAGGCCGCCTTCACCACCCACCTGTATTGTGCGCAACCCCGAGTGCACAGCTGCTTGCCTCCCCCGCATGTTACCTTGCGGCACATTGTCTGGCTCCTCCAGACCCTAGCCTGCCATACATCCCATGAGTGTGGGGGCGGGATGTGACATCAAGCTAACTATACTGCACACAGAGCGTAGAGTTACAAGGGTGAGAACAAGGCTTTTAAAGCACTGTCTTTGTTTGAAATCAACACACACTACATAAGCGCCTAACCGCCAAGTATGCCACATTAATCAAAGGGCACCACGCACATAGTGCACATGTGTCCAGCCTAATACACTATTATAGTGCCAACAGAGATTTGGCGACTATTCTGTATAGTAACTAATATAATATTAGTTACTATACAGAATAGTCGCCAAATCTCTCAAATATATTTGGGACGTTTCTGTGATGCATTACTGGCTATGTTACTAGTATTATCAAGATATTTCTAGAGCAAATCCTTCAAGACTATAAATAGAGCGAAGTCTTTCGACTCACTACTCATTTAGACTCACACAACAAGCTGGTGCAATCCAGCAATTGTAAAGGACCTTGTTTTCACTTGAAATGTACACTTTCAGAATCGTTGCTTGGTTTGGAAGGGCAAGGAGTATGATTGCGCTGACTGCAAAGTCTTGATCGTCCTTAATCTGCCCTTGCGGGAGCTTGGAACACCAAGTTTGCATGCCGCTACCCAGAATGTGCAAAGATTAATGTGCTTAAGATTGTTGTGCTATACCTTTGCATGACCATCATCGTATATTGAACATTGGAGCTCTCGATTGCAAATAGACATAGGAGTCATGTTTGGAAGCACATATCAGAAAAAAGCATTTTTTCATCTTTGCCACTCAGAATATCATGAGACTAGTGTCCCTCAACAAAAGCAACCATTGAAATGCTTGTGGTAATGAAAGAATGCGTTTTGTGCCTCTATAAGTTTAGTTCTACACTGCAGATATGTGCACGGTGTTGCATTTGGAGATTCAGGTGTTGGTGCAGTCCAAAATGGTATTGATCGGCATGCAGAGGCATTGCATCGATTGGGTTAGATAGATTCACAAATGGTGGAGCTGACTAGTTGACTAGTTGAGAGGTTGACTAGTTGATAATCTTGTTATAAAACAGTCCCAATGCTCTACCCAATTGTGGTGTGCAAGGAATGTGGAATGCTATGAAGTGGGGATGGCATGTGCATGCTAAGGTGTGAGAATTTGCTTTGATGGATTTACATATTGCAGGGTTGATAGGCCAGGCTAAGTGGTTGTTGACACTCTGAATATAGGCCACATTATAATGCTCTACCCAGCTATGCTGTGCAGGGAGTGGCGTGGTTTTTGGCTCGATGCGCGGGCGATGTGCCCGCCGCGGCACCCAATCCGGCCGGAATGGCCTCCTCCGCCGAATGACGGTGGGCGGTCCGGGGCGCTCGTTCCTTCAGGGTGCGCAGTGTGGGCCCAGTTCTGCGATCGGCCAGGCACAGGGAGGTAGTGCGCGCAGTGGGTGCACCACGTTGGTGCGGCTCGCGGGTGCAGCCACGTGGAGGTGAGTGGTCGGCAAGAGTTACAATCCGTCGGGCATTGGGGCCACCCTTTGGCATGCCCCACATCACGTGACAGTGTGGACAGCGTCACCGTATCGATAATATCTTATCCCCCAGTACGGTTGTGGAGGCGCCCTTAAGTGCTAGAACTTCTAATGGCTATATCTCCACTACCGCTATCCCGAATGGCCTGATTCAAGAACCTATGGGTTCTTAGTAAGCTCAACTAACGAATAAGATTGTTCATTAATGTTTATTATACTTCCTAGATACTCATAACCAAGGAAACACGCTACCCCCTATGCTTTACACCACAGGGAGCATGCTACTTCAAACAATACGGCAATGGCAATTCCTTATACTTTCAACAAAGTGCTAGCCACTTAGTGCCTTGTTAATTATTGTTGAAAGAGTGCAGGAGTAGTGGCTTCTCCCAATTCAATGACTACATTTAATAGATTGTTTCTTTCCACAATGCATCTCAGCACATGGTGGCAATATCATATTGGGTTTATATCATATTGGCATAATGCTTGGGTCAACCACCCAAGTGACGACTTCCTAGGTATTGCTTTATTTCTCATTTAATTATCATTCATGTACATATTTTACTTTGTTTCAACTTATTTCGGCTCAATATCTTCACCACTACAATACCTTCAAATTAGTGTTGTGCTGAGGTTAGTCGTTTGAATGATGACTTCAACCATCACTTCAGAGTGCTCACAGGCAAATCCACATTCTGCACCACCCCACCGTCGCCCACAATGCAACTCAAACATAGGGCTCAAGCTTACATACTAGTATTTATAAGTGCAACTCCAAGTTTTATATTGGATTTCCTTGCAAATAGTAGAATGAAGCACAACTACTTATTCTTCCCCTCACAAACACCCACTTGCTAATTTGGATCCCCAATATCCTTATTATCACAAATGCCTAGACAATCATCTGCCAACTCATCATATAGCCATGTTCAAATTATGCCATAGATATCCTGTTGTTGTAGAACCGGTTTGGGATTATGGGCTACTGCAACATGGACTCTCCACCATAATGATGGGAAATGATTTCCCAAAATAGAATCGTTGAGCAGGCAAATAATGAGAAAATTCCTGTTTCTCAATGCCAATCCAATATTGCATTCATGATGATTCAAATCATTCATATGGCCATGTGCAAGATTTGCAAATATTTGCAAACCAAAATTAAATAGAAAAATCAAGGTATTGTTACATATAAGCACACCTAAAACATTATTACGATATATAATATGATATTAATGCTAGAAAGAGGGTTGAAACCGATGTTTCAGTTGGTAGGGTTTAGGGCAAGGGACATGAGACCCTGTTTTGCCCGCTTAGCCATTTGCATAGTTGTACACAAATTCACCTATGTAGCCGCAGCTATTTCGTCACCTTTTTGGTCACATTGCTGAGACAACGGATCCTGAGGGAGTGTCATGATATCCCATCTGTTGGTCATGTGGGAATATGGTGAACGTTGGAGTTATTGGAACGAGCACATTACTAGAGGGGCATGCGAGGAGATGCCACAAGTTATATTCGTATATGCTCTACTTGTCAGATGGTAAAAGCAGATAACACAAAGAAGGCAATGCCACTCCAGCTGATCCCACTACCAGAGCGGAAATGGAGTCAAGTGACCACAAACTTGGTTATAGACCTCCCAAAGGCAGAAGGGTACATGGCAGTCGCGGTTTTTGTGGACTGACTGATTAAACGGGTGCATTTTCCTCTATATACCAAGGAGGTTAGGGCTCCAGATTATGCCAACATATTGGTCGACACGGTGTTCTGTCACCACAGGTTGCCAGAAGTGATCATCTCTGAACAAGATCCTATGTTTACTAAGAAATTTTGGACAACGTTATTTGAGTTGCTGGTGATGGATCTTCAATTCAGTACCGCCTTCCACCCTCATACGGATGGGTAGTCGGAGGTGATGATCAGAACATTAGAGTCATTTACGGCCTTACGTGGAACAGAATCCGTCAACCTGGGTGAAGCCAGCTACCACTAGCAGAATTTGCGGCCAATAATGCCATAAATTCATCTAAAGGGTTCACTCCATTTTTCCTAGAGACGAGTCAAGACCCAATAGTCCCCATGTGCCTGCTAGAGTCTCAAGTTCAAATGAAGAACCAAGCTGAGAATTCGAGAATCTGAGAATCTGAGAATATCATTGTTGACTTGCACGTTCGCCCACTCAGATGTCTTTGAACCACCTTGACCTCCTCGCCACTTGCACCTCCTTGCCTTGAGATGTTCCTCTTTCCTCCTTGATGATGAACGACAATGGCCAGTTGTCATGGAACATCACGGATGGGTGGGGATCTTGTTGCTGGCGGCTGGAGGTGATATTATTCATCCAGATGTTCGATTCCACACTTTTGCATTCAACTTTGTGGTTGCATTGGAAGAGTAGCGCATATTTAAACAGAACCTTGTGGTGTTTTGGCGGTGGGGCCGAACAACACATCGCATGCATTGAATGTAGCGCTGTCAGTGCCCACCCCACTATGTCGCTCGCTTTCGTTAGGGGACGGACTGTTGTTTCCAATTCCCAGGGATTGCCATCCCCACAGTTATTTGCAGTGGCCTTCGATATGGCTGTACACAGAGATTGCATGTCGATCAACACTTCAGCGTCTGCGCATGCACCCTAAACGTATCCTGGGCAATATCTCTTCCGGAACACCCTCGTTAAATGACCCCCAAAATCCTGTTCACAATCAGAATGAAGAAAGTAGGCAAGAGTGTGAGGAGCAAGCAGCAGTGATGAACAATTGCTGCTTGTATTCCCACATTTGCAGCAAGTGCTGTGAGAATGCAAAATTACACTTGGTAATTCCCAATTCCATGAATTGCCAACAGGTCCACCTCGAATGAGAACAACAAGCATGACAGGGGCCTGTCCTCTGCTGATCCATATACGAACGCCGCCTTGTTGTGGTCAGCCCATCCATGCATCTTGCTTCAGTTTTGCACACTCCATCCCAACGCTACCCTCAACAAGGAAAAAAGTGTGTGGCTACTGTACACTCAGCCAATACCAATCCAAGAGAATCCCCAACAATCCCTGCACAAACACGCTGCCCAACAGCCGGCTTGGCTGGCACTGCCAGCATGATGCGGCGTTGCAGTCCATCCCCAGGCTCTCACTCTCAACCAAATTTCTCTCTGCCTCCGCCATGCAGTCCCAGGGAAGTGGCCTCACAACTACACCTTTGAATTATTGACAGAACACATGCAAAATAATCTATATGTTCCACCTGCTGCTCAAGAATGGCAAAAGACCTGTCGGCCCACTTGCCAAGGGCTCAAGCACCCTGCTGCTCAAGAACGGAAAAAGACCTGTCGGCCCACTTGCCAAGGGCTCAAGCACCCTGCATGCAGACAGTCTGCCAGCTTCCGCCCCCATCCTCAACTTGGAGGGAACTGTGCAAGTCGGAGAAAGAAAATGCCGGGGCGGTGGGTATATGGGCAAAATCTGGCCCCCAGCAGCTGAGGGCGATCCCCCTTTCAGCCCCTGGAACATGGATATCAACATCAGCTCTTCCTGTGTCAGTCCACCATTCGTTTTCATCTCCTCCAGCCAAACCTGGGAAGCAGCCTTCATGTATGGAGGGTTGTTTATTATCCGATTAACAGCTATGTCAACCACCTTTCTTACCACCTTCTGAACAGGACTCTGCACACTGGGTGGTTTGCTGCACAGGGCAAGCACATGGGTGCACCCATCCTTGATGGCAGCCCTGTAGGGAATGGGTTCAAACACAGCTGCATCCACCAGCCTTTCACCCTGGATCACCCTTGGGCTACCAGCGATTTCAGGTACTGTGGCTGAAGCCTTCAGGGCCTCAGCCAATTCCTGGGGCGTTGAAAAACTCTGAAGGAGGATCGGCTGCAGTGTATCCAATGATGATGCAACGACTTTCAGGGGGATGGGAGAATCGATAACCTTCTCGAAATCCATTGGCTTGACCTCATTCATAACGTAGTCGATCAAAAAGTCCAGGTTCATCACAGGGTCAGGCCCAATGATGCGCTTGAAGTCCAAGAAAGTCTTGTTTGAAATGTCATCGGCATACACATCGAGGCCGTATGGCTGCACACCACATCAATATCAGCACCTCACTGCTGATAGTCTGCCAGGCACATAACATCCACAGAACAAACCATATCAATGCAGATAATTGCTGCCATAGTCTCTCAGGCACAGGAGCAGTGTTCACCAAGGTTTGACTGAGGTCTTCACAGGAGAATTTCAATCTTATCATGGGCCTTCATGAGCATCAGGAGTCAGGACAACAGAATTGTGAAACACATTCTGGTGAAGTGCAGGCTATAGGAACATGAACATCTACCGTTCGCTCTTGATTTGAATTCTGGTCACTGGGCGATGCACTGATGCCAAAGGCTGGCTCCGCACAGCCTTGCTACTAGATAGATCCAGTTGATTTCTGCTTCAAGGTGTTTGGCGCCTCACAATTCAAAACAGCTTCAAGCCGATCGGCATGGCTCACCTGCCCTGTGAGAAAATAGGTGGCATTGATGGCACCTGCTGAGCTCCCATAGACAGCGTCAAAAGCATCCCGCATCCCCAAGTCATGAACTGCCATCAGCATGCCACCTGAGACAACACCTCTCATTCCACCGCCTTCCACAACGAGGCCCAGCTTGCACCCATCTCGTCTCTTGCCAGGCTTGCTCCCTCGCTTCATCCTGTTCCTCAGCAATTGAAGCGTTGGGTGCTCAAGCTGGAGGCTAAGGGGGAGGGAATGTACGTCCACCTGTAGGGCACCTTTGGGAAATGGATCTTGCAAAGAGCATGGAAAATCAGGCAGCAGCTCAAGAGCTTCATCCACGTCAGGTGTGGTTGTGGGAGGATCGTTCGCCAGCACTTGCAATAGGACGTGTGGGGGCTTCAAAAAGGTGGCAAGGTTCGACAGGAAGGTTGGGGATGAGAGCATCTCCTCTGTTGATGATAACATGTCCTCTGTTGTGGCATCCTGTCCACAACCGGCACTGAGAAACGTCAGCAAGCCACAAGACACAAGAGGTATGCAGGGAGCATATCTGGATCCGTTTAGGCTTGACCCGAACAAACCTGGCTGCTGGGCTGGCAACTGGACTCTGTCCAAGTAGAAAGAATCTCAATGGTCTTCACAAGAAGAGATGACGAGGGCCAAACTCAGAGTTCCATTACCAGACAGTGCATGGCAGGGCCAAACATTTGAATTTCAAACCACTAACAAACAAGGGGATTCATATGTCAGGCCACGTGAAACAGATATTGGTGTACTGACAAGCATTTACATCTGTTGTGCTGCAATTTTCTATCCCTCTGTAAGTCTGCATTTCACAACGCAGGGCCCCAACCATATGCCTTGTACTCCTGTCATATTGCTGCTGTGCATAGGGAGCAGCGTGCCCATTCCAAGACCTAATCCCCATTGCCTACCGACAACGCGTGAAAGAAGCCTGAGGGCAACTACAACAACGGAAAATGGGGTCAAGTTCCCCTGGCACACTCATCCGATAAGGCCGCAAACGCAATTGTGGCGTCCACCGTTAGGCGCATGCTGCTTGTGCCGCGGCCAATAAGGCCCCACTGTGTTACGCAACGGTCGCAATCGAAGGCGATCCCCTTCGACGCATCAATCATCGACATCCATGTTCGCAGCCCCCTACAAGCGCTGCCGCGACTGATCGTCCTGCAGAAGCCGTGCAGTCTGTGCAACGTGCTGTGCTGACTCTCCCGCCCAACGGGGGGTAACTCATGCGCCCTGGGCAGCCTTGATCGGCGCCCGCTTTCAAGGCCCTCACCCTGCCTGTGGCAGTGGTACCGACGGGACAGGCTTCGTCTGCTCACAAGAGCGCCCATCTCTTAAACAACGCTGTCCACAAGGTCCCAACCAGGCACCGCTCACAGCGACCCTGCCACCGCAGATCGGAGCCACCGAACATTGCAGAGCCCCGTTGAAGGACACCC
>CAJHUC010002722.1:0-15044 GCA_905146915.1 Ostreobium quekettii
TTCGGGACCACCGTTGTGCACATTTTGAACGCTGAAGAAATACATGCCGCCGACTGCTCCTGGGACCTTTTTTGAACGGCACAGGGCAGCGCCGATGCTGCCATTTCAATAGCATCAGCTGCTCTAGTGTTAAAATTACTTGTTCTGCGCCCACTCAGATCCTGAGAGAGTGGAGAACGAGATATTTTTTTCAACGTCGCTCTAGCCCTTTTCTATGGAGAGCTGGGCGCTCCACGGGGGGCACTTGGGAGGCAGCGAGTTGGCAATCTGTAAATGGCTGCGCTGTTGACCACTGATTGGTCGATCGTGTTTATGCGCATTTGTGCACGTAATCAAGAATGCCCGTATTCGTATTAAATGTTATGCACACTAACGGAATAACAGTGCCGAAATTACATTGTCGTTAACGCAAGCATCAAGTCTGAGTGGATCAAAAGGTCCCAGATGCCTTGGAGACAGGCTCTCAAATGGCTCAAACATGGCTGATTGTACTTCTCAGAGTGCTTATCGTATCCTAAAGCACCCGTTCACATCGATGCGAGCGGGTGCACCTCCCAGAGAGATATCTCTCTGATCAGATACTCATATGCTAATTGCCAGCCCATTCACTTATCGTCCATCACATGAAACGCAGCATTCAAAACTGACGTTGCAGTAGTTGCAACACTCAAGAGCAAGGTGCCCCCATTGGTTGACGGGGTAGGCCACCACACACTCGCTCCACTCGAGTCTCTTGAGCTGGAAAGGCGGGAGTGCAGGCCTTGGCCCCCTTATCAGGAAACAGATCATGACAACAGTATCCGGGTCATGCCTTGCACCGTACAGACCATCTACGGTATCACTCAAAGTGACCGTCATTCGGTATATATCATAACGTACCCGTCCACAGAACAGGTGGCCATTATGAAACGCCTCGAGGACCAAGGCAAATCTCTGAAACTGGTGGATAAGCAGTCCCTGAAGCGCAAAGATGGGCCAGAATTCGGGCATTCTCATTACGTATTCTGTCGTGCTAATATCGTAAGAATCATTGGTCTTGCAGTTCTTTACGCTGCAATTGTGTAGGCTTAGTTCTTGGTTCTTTGTGGCCCATCTGCCATGCGCGAATAGCGATCGTTAGTGTGGGGACGGGGACGGCCCATGAAGTCACTCTTCTTTGCCACCCACTTCTTGGGAATTCCTAATTTCCCCAACATTTCTGCGCAGAGCGAAAAGAGAACGCGAACACCGCGCTGGCCTCCGGCCACGAGGACCGCCCAAGTTGAAAACAAAGCGCCCCCTGGTCGCCTTAAGGCCCCCCTTGTCCCCCAGCATCCCACGTAAGGCCCGTTCCTACCAGCTCCCGCGGCCTCCTTACGAGAGCATAACGACGTCCTTACCCGTTACTCACCCGCGTTACGAATCGACCCCATCGCGTAACCCGGCCACACTCCCCAGTACGCGCCACCGGCACCGGCCCCCCCCCCGCCGCCGCACCCACAGCTTCACCGCCACTGGCCCCGCCCCACCCGCATAAATAACGCATTGCCGTGCAGCGCTGCCGCAATCACTCTTGCTAGCCCTGCAAACGCTTGGTCCTCGGACAGCAAGCACCGTCAGCCGCCGCCGTCGCCTCTCCCCCGGTTGGCCTTCGCCATCCGCTCGGCGCGGCCCATTCGATCGCAAGGCCGAATTCAAACGTCGGCGGGTCGGCGGGTGCATCGATTTCGTATCCTGTGACGGCCCCGGGGAGGATGCCGGGCAGCGAGAGCGAGAGCATGAGCGCGAGCGACGCGGGGATCGACCAGGAGGCCGGCCTGGCCTCACCGCTGCTGCTGCCGCGGTCGTCGTGCGAATCGCGCGGAGGGGATGGCGGGGAGAGCGACAGCGACGGCGGGGGTGATCGCTGCGGGGGACTGGCCATGGCGGGGATCGCCGCAGCGGGCAGGTGGGAGGGCCGGGAGCGCGGGAGCGGGTGGATTCGCGCATGGGCTCGCGGGAAGGGCGGCAGGGCGAGGGGGGAGTTGCTTGTTGCTTGGGAGATGACATCAGGATCGGATCAAGTTGCTCGTCGGGGTGAGCTTGAGTGGGATCCCGCCGGTTTCCCAGTCTCCGTGCTGGGTGCCTTGCCGGAGCGAACGACGAGGCTGCGCGCGGGGGACGGCGGTGCCGCATTGCGCGCGGCGTGGCTTTGGGTGCGCGGCGGGGGCGGGAACGGACGGCCAAGCAGACGGCACGAGGATGGGTGAGAGGGGCGCCAGAATTTTGGACGCGTCAATTGGGACATGATGTCGCAAATTAGGCCATAGATGCGCATCCCGGTTTTCAATCCAGGGCTGCGGCATCTTGAGGCCGCCGTCGCGCGGCACCCTTTGACGAATCCTTTGCGGCATCTGCCGAGCAGTCGCAAACTCCGGCACTTGGGCCTGCGAGGTGGTGTCGGGGATTGGGCTGAGCCGAGAATGTCCAAATCGCGATCTGCACAGCGCCAAAATTCAAATTAGATCCATCGCAAACCACCAGGCATCACCGCTGTTTGCTTATATCTCGTGTGTACGTTGTACGTAATGTAGTTACTACACTGGTTTACGCGTACCTTCTCGTTTATTGGGGTGATGCGTGTCTGCCGAGGACGGCCTGCGGGGGACATGCTATGAGCCGGGGATCTTGGGCCCGATTGTGGAAGCTGCTGCGGTGCCCTTGGCCCTGGGACTGTTGCGCTCAAAGCGCAACATTCTGAGCGCTTTATTTTGCACATCATAGAGTAATTGATGTTCTATCATTACAGAGCGTTCTGGACTATTGTCCAGGTATGAACACCAGAGGTGGATTAAGTGGAGGGATGGGAGGGAATGTGGCAAGTTGCGGATTCTTGTAATGGGACTCGTGTGATTCTTGTGTTGCTGGATCGAGGAAAGTAATCACGAAAGCATGATTAGGGATTGACGAAACGATCCCTTTCAAAACACAGCTTGCACCATTATTACGCGATGGGTAGCCATATTCACAATGTAAAAGTTGTTTTTGCCAGTGGTTCCGATGCTTCAATTGATTCTGAACCGGACTTTGTCTGCCTCGTCGAAACACAACTTTCCAAGTGGACCACGCCTAAAGCAGAACAACCTCTTACATTCCATCGTTTACCACTGTTCATGTGCGCTTTCACTGCAGGCAATAGACAAACACTGGTGAACAATTCTCGATCGCGCTACACTTTTTTCGGCTTTGCCCCGCCGTTTTTGCCTTTGTCTCTTTTCTAAGGCATCTGAAGGTTCGGAATGCCGTGAAGCATGTGCATGAGTCCATGCCAACTGCTTTTGTCTTGTGTTAGGAGGTACAGCAGCCTCGAGGGGAGCCCAGGTGCCCAGTCCTTCCGCCCTTAAACTACAAGGTGACGCCCTTGGGGCCCCATTCCCTTCCCAAATCGTGTGGACCGCATTTAGCGACGGCTGTGGCATTGATATTGCCCCTCCACGGCACAGTTGGTTTGTGCTGGGCTGGATAATATTAGACCTCGCATGTTGGCTTTTTAACGCTAAATTGGTCAAGCAAACGTACATTTTTAAACCACTTTTTGATATTAGAAAGTTTAGTGGCGTTCGTGTACCAAGAATGGAATGCCCACCTCGGTTGAGCTGCGGCTGTCTTCCTCTGTTCACATGCATGCTTCTGCCTTCATTTATGAGCAACGGAGCAACATTTTTGGTAACCCATTCACCCCAGAAATGTGTTGTCCTGCACATTTCACATTGGGCTCTACTTGGGGGCGTTTGGCGGTGTGCAGAGAGTGCATTCCCCATCTTACGCTCGTGAAGGCCTCAGCACGCGATCAAGGTTCTGGAACGGCAGCATTGCGATGCTTTGAAAGGCAAGGTGGATAGGCTTTATCCATATTGCCTTTAAAGCATTTCAAACCAATCGCTTTTAAACATTCAGGCTGGATCAATGTTTCAACGACTACCGGTAGCTGTGTTGTTCGAACGAAGCTCATCTGTTACTGATGTGCTCAACGAGTCAAACACATCCTATCTGTGAGGGCTCCCTGCTTTTCCACGAGCACTCGATGCACCTGCCCACCTAGGATGGGGGTGTACAGGGTGACACTTGGTCGATTTTGTCACGCCTGGCTCTTCTGACTGACGCAAAGTTCTGATCCAGCTCCACTCCCAATACAAACACCCGCACAAGCGCGGGCCTGGGCGTGGCCCTTGGCGGACGGACCCCAAGGCACAGCCTGCCGGGCGCTCCGTGCCACCGGCCCGCCCCCGCAGTCCTCCCAAGCCCCGGTTCCGATACCGAACTGACCGGGGCCGCTGCTCGCAGGTACCTGTGGCGCTCCCCCATGTGCTGCGCCATGGCGAGCACCTCCATGTGGTTCGCCACGGACTGCGTGGTGCGCACCCTGGAGTGGGACGTCCCCGTCCTGGAGAACGTCTTCTTGCGCTCCGCCCTCAGCATCCCCACCCTGCTGCTCGCCTCTTGGCTGCTGGGCATCAAGCCCATCCTGGGCCACCTCAAGTCCGCGCCCTTCCTCCTGCTGCGGGGACTGGTGGGCTCCATCACCTGGATCTCCGTCTTTGGCGCCCTGCTGCTGATCCCGATGGGCGACGCCCTGGCGCTGCTGTTCGCCTCCAACGCCGTGGTGGCGGTCACGGCCCGCCTGCTGCGCCTGGACCAACGGTTCCGGTGGTTCTCCTACCTTGGCGTGGCGTGCTCTCTGCTGGGGATCATCTTCATCACGCGCCCGCCGCTCATCTTCGGCGGGGAGGGCGACCTCACCCCCAAGCGCAAACTGGGCATCTTCCTGGGCCTGCTGGCCTGCTTCGGCGTCACTACCCTCTTCCTGGTGGTGCGCTTCATCGGCAAGTCCGAGGCGCCCATCACGATCACACTCTACCTCCCCATGGTGGCCATCGTCATCAGCGGCGTGCCCCTCGCCTTCGGTTTCCCCCAGGCCATTGTCTGGAACGTCCGGCCCTTCGACATGGGCCTGATCGTCCTCTACACCCTCCTCTCGATCATCGCCCAGCTGCTGAACGCCCGCGCCATGCAGCTGTCCTCGGCCACGTTGACTTCCACAATCAACTCGCTGGAGCTGGTGCTGGGCCGCGTGGGGGACGTGCTGATCTTCCACACGGTCGGAGTCACCGCCCTGGCGATGGTGGGCACGGGGCTGATGTTCGTGGGTGCCGTGACGGTGGCCCTGGGCGGGGGGCGGGGCAAGGAAGGCGTGGAGCGGAGCGCCGCCAGCCGGCGGGACAGCGGGAGCAGGGCGGGCGAGGCGTGGCGGGAGGCGCCGTAGCGCCGGGCGCGTTGTCCAATGCGCGAGGTGGGGGGTTCTGGGAGCGTGGTGGACGACGACAATGGGCGATTAGGGAGGGACGCGGGCCTGTTTTGTGGCATTTTAGGGGTTTGGGGGTGGGGAGGAAGGGGGCTCCGTGGGGTTTGTTGAGGGCAAGTGTTCTGCGGCATTTGGGCAAGGACGGTTGAACGACGCGCCCCGCGCCGCGCTGGTGCTTCCAAAGGTTTTGATATTCATGCGCGAATGTGCTTCCACGCCTGGTTTTGGTGGATTCAACTCTCAGCGAGAAATGGATCGTTCCTGTTCTGGCATTCGTGCCTCTTTCCAACCATATGTTGTTATTGTTATGTTGAGTATTCTCAAAGCACCGTACTTGCTGAAGCCTACGAAACACGCGAAAATACCTGGAAAGCTCAGAATGTTTAACAACGTTCATCGTTTTCAAATTCTTTGTCCAGCCTTCTGTGCAATGCTGATTGGGACATTACGCAAGCCTTGATAAAGTTCCCAATCCATCTACAAGATATCGTGTATGGCTGGAATTAGAAACGGGTGGCGAAAGCAGCATGCAGCACTCAATCTTCATTCCAGCAGGGAAACAAGTACACTGCTGATGGATGATCAAACGCAAGGTTGAAACAACACGATTCGGTCCTATGTTGGCACCTTCTGAACTACAAACACACGTTCCCTAAGTTGGGTGCTCTTGCGATTCTGTGCTTTATCTGCTTTGAATCACCCATTGAACTCGAGAAATGACTTGTTGCGCGACATTTGCTCCCAAAAATTTGATAAACACTAATCTAAATCTACATGTAAGTTGGCTAAATATAAAAATCTAATAAATCTTATAGAAATCTAATAATATTCATCTAAATATTTAACAATGATATGAATGGCTTTCCACCTCTATATTTGCACAACAGCCTTTTACATGGATTGCTGCCGAAAACACCCAAAAGGGGCGTTGTTTGGAGTTCTTCCTTAGCGCAAAATTGATGGCAGATGGTCTGCTACTGGAGTAGAGGCACCTTTGACGTAGGTCTCTTTGGATGTGGCAAAATTTGCGCAGCAGCATACAAATTTTAAATGTCGTTAATACTAAGCTGCATCCACTGTATAGAATGCTTTTGTGGCTGGACATATCTAGATTTCACAATGTGCCTCGCCATATAGGCGTTATATCAGGTGGATGCAGCTTAGTATCTTATCATTATGGGCAGAGACCTGTGTCCTTAGGTTATTGAATCGGTTTTTGTTTTAAGCCTGGCCGTTGCTGGCATGAAAGCGATAAATGGTACATTGAAACGTGCGGGATGCAGAGCTGCTGTGGCAGCGCCGCTGGACCAGCTTGGCAAAAATTTGTAGGCCTTTTCTGTGAGCTCAACGGAGGCGCAAAATAGCTCAAGGATGGCGAAATCTGTCACAGTAATATCACCACCACATGCGATGTAGGCAGATGTCTCTCACCAAGCACTCACGCGTGCATGCGATCTACCTCCCTTCAACACCTTTGTTACGTGAAAATCATTAACCACAGCAATTTTGTCCCGGAGTTGAACACATTGTGTGACACGAAAGAATTCGCTGATCCATGAAAGCAAATCTTCGGCATGTCCCAATATATCTCCTTTTTTATGGATTCCACCCCAGATTGGACAGAATTGGCAAGAATCTCGAACACGAATCAAGAAATCGCAAGACGTACTCTTCACGAGGGTGCCAGAAAGGCATCCCAGCCCCCCTTGTCAGTACAGTTTCCACTGTCGACCTGAACGAGCATGTGACACCATTGTCTCTTTCAAAGTGTCATATTTTGTCTACCAAGAAATAAACCGAGGGGTGATATGCGTGGGAGAGAAGAACTGTATCTAACGGGCATTTCGAATGCACAGTGAGCAGGTAACCCAATATCCACTCTGCTGTTTTGAAACTCTGCAACAGAAAGTGGGCCCAGCCGCGCCGCAGACCTTGGCTGGTATTAGGGGGTGGCCTTTGCAGCCAAAAGTCGCAGTTGCGCTCGGAGACTCTCCTCCGGCTTATCCCTTTTGTGCTGGTGGAGTAGAGAGACGCGGTTCGATCTTGAAGAGGCTTATCCTTCCATAGGAGAAGTCCAGTGAGCGCCCTTAGACGATGGTGATTTAGGATAGTCGTCCTATCATGCAAATTTCACAGGACAACTCTTAGTATTCAGAATCGACACCTGGTCAGTACGAAAGCTTGCTTTTCACAAACTAGAGCCACTGCATCTTAATATCCGAATGATTACGTGAATCACTTCAACGACTTGTCCCATTGTGAGCTGTCAATCACGTACAAACGAATTAGAAGAACAGTC
This sequence comes from Ostreobium quekettii, assembly GCA_905146915.1. NCBI lineage: Eukaryota > Viridiplantae > Chlorophyta > Ulvophyceae > Bryopsidales > Ostreobiaceae > Ostreobium > Ostreobium quekettii. The sequence goes on from CAJHUC010002722.1 coordinate 7,620, forward strand.
GAGAACTCGAAATCATCATGATATGCCTCATGTGCCCTCGAATTTGCATTGCAATTACCGTGAATTGCAGACATCGGTACTACCCTTTCCTCAGACCTCCTCTGTATCGTTGAAGCATGAAGCAACATTTCAGCGAAATGAATCAATCAAGGTCAGAGATGTCTCCGATCGCGATGAATCGAGAATGTCTCACCTTGGGCCATTTTCTTACTCGTCATGTTCTGATATAACTCCCTTGCGAAAGACACCAACTTCACAATACACTCAGCCAGGCGGGTAGAACTGGATCACAGGTTTGAATTCAACATTGGAAATTCTGCCACGAAGCACACTTTCACTGTTGCAAGCATGGAATTCATTCAATAATTCTTTCATCGAAGCCAGCTCGGCAGCCATTGGATACAAACGCACCAAACGTTATCTGTTCGCGAGAATTCTGGAGCTCCAGTATTATTTTCACTGGTACCAATTTCCAGTGGCAGCCGATGTCCTCGAAATATGTTTCTGCCGTCAGCTAAACTTTCGCATTAAAAAATTTAACAGTGTCTTGTCACAGTTTGCGGTATTGACGGTTAATGTTCTCCGTGAAAAATTTGGCCTTCTTTTTGAGGAACATAATTCGGGTAACTGTGGGCATTTGAGTTGCAACTATTGCACCAGTTTATACATAGGTATTGTAAGGATTCTCTTTCGAATGAAACTGCATGACTAGCCGTGGTAGTGCCTCCTGATGTCTAGACAAGTGATCTATGTGTGCCACTGCTGTTTGTTCAGTGATCAAAGTCGCCTAATGTACTTTTGAAATCTTAAATTAGGACGTACCGCAGATTCATTTTCTTAAATTCTTCGAATAGACCGAGAAACGCAAGTCAGCGATACTCTTGCAATTGCGTCCTGAATTGTAAGCAATTAGCGGAGTGGGTGGGTTGGCGGGGGGTCACATATTCTTCTGATCCTCAGTGCTGAGCTATTTTGCTATTCTTCTCTTGTACTGTGCGGTAACCTTCTCATGGCTGTCTCAAACGTTCCTAATTAGGAATGTTCGATAGCCTTAATATGCTCTTAACCAATAGATGCTCCTATGAGAGCATTGTTATCTGCCGAGGCATGGTAGGAAACACTCTCCACAAAAGGCTTTGGTCATTAATATAATCAAAACCAGGAAATCCTACTGATTCATACCAATCCAACAGATGTCAGTCCGAGAATCTCATCTGAACATATCCAGACGAGGCCCCAGCCATAAATCATGGTGCAGCTGAAGCAGTACTGATGTCAGCGAATCAAATCGTGCCAAAAAATAGAGATACAATGTCAAAATTCACTCATGAAATCGCTATATAGTAAAACAAAGCATCAAATGTTTGTTGTTCCTTCTTTCAATGCAAATAAATAGCAATCTGACGTGCATTGAGTTCAATTCGCCCACGCAACGGCCAGCGCACAAGCCATGTACATTGCCAGAATTTGGCAACACGGAGATTCCACGGAACCTTGAAATGCAATCATGCAGTCTATATTATGAGCGACAAGATCCCAAGAAATATATGTTCTCCACAAAAATCCATCTTAAGCCAAGTGCTGGAATGAAAATAAACCTTCAGTACCTAATTTTGTAATTCTCTCTCCAGTTTGCTTAGACGATTAGCAGATGGGATGGCTGCAAAAGTTGAAGTCCCGCACAGGGGAAGCTCTGTCCACATGGCTTATTTCAAAAACAGGTGTTGTCGAAATTCCGCAGCGGAGATCTTGTGATTCAATCTTTCTGCTTCTAGTTATCATTGAAACTTTTGAAGGCTTTGCCCCTGCAAAGCAAACCATTCTAATGTGGACATTCTACTCTCATGCCAATGTCAATATATTGGTAATGTGCGTGGGCAACATCATCGCTATCGATAGGTATCCACCCAAGTAACTCTAAATTTCATGAGCGGCAAACGACCAGCACCTATTTTGCTTCCAGATTAATGGTGTATGAAATGTTACCCAACTCCTCGTACTGCAAAAATGAACAATATTCACTCTATTGCATTCATAAAGCCTGCAAAACTGTATATCCTACTGCCACGGAGTGCTGAACTTTGAACTAGGCATCTTTTTAGTCTAAAGCTGAAGTTTGTTGATCTGTCAATTGAACACTTACAATCTCTACTGGCCGTTGAAGCTCACCTTGAGACAATTTGATAGCAAGTGTGATGATGAAGTGTTATTGCTGAAATGCGATGTCCATTTGCCGCATCAGACACATCCTTCCGTCTCACTGATGCTCGCGTGGCTGGCCTGGCGGAATGAGGGTTTGCTGACGAATTGACTGCTGGTGTGGGCAACCCAGTGGCGTCTTCATTGAGAGTGGTCAAATCATTTCCAAATGTGTTGTCCAATGTTCTTCTCCAAGTAATTCAGTCAACAAGAAGCTACCAATCTCGATTGCGGCACTAGTAGTCCTTGATTTGGGGGGATGTGCCACTGAAGCGTGATCTCATGATCTCTCCCTCGCTGTGTAAGGTTTTCCTACTTGCAATTTCCAAAGGCTGTTGCACCTTTTTATACGTGCTCTTTGTTGTGGTGATACGACATCTGCTTGCTAGCATTGGTCTGTCCACAAAATTCTATCCCCAGGTGCCAAATTATCATCAAATCCGTCGATTACATTTGCCATGAAATGGCAAAACACAGTCCTTGCACCTGATAGGCGATGATGGGCGTGAGAATCCAAGCAGCTGTTCAGGTGCCCAATTCCTGGACATGAAGATGACGTCATTTTTAAAGGAATCGATCTACCCTTCATTCACCATCATGTGGCTTCTTCATTCTTTTGCCATTTGCTTCTCGAAATTTGGCTTCATTCATAGTCCAGAACCACCATAGTGTCTTCAACAAAGTCGTGATTGGATCTATGTCTTTAAAATTACCATGTTCTTAGGTTGTTGTAACACCCATCCTCTTCTCCTCTATAATGATGAACTCCTTTTGTGTCTTCGCCATTGGTGGAACTGATTGGCCGATTCGCTGATGATTTTGGTGTCCGTTGCACAATGCCTTCTCATCCATTTCATTGAATCCACCCCATCCACATCATTAGCTCAACCTTTCAATCCCCCATGATCCATCACATCCACTAAATCCAGGTTGAGCACAGGCGGAGGGAGCCGCCCGCATCTCTTACGAAGGATGCAAGAAACGTGGGCGGCTCCCTCTGCCCGTGCTCGGTTGAACCGAGCACGGCCTGGATTGGAGGCGACTCTCTGGACCGCAAAGTCCTGAGAGGGTACAGTGTGTCTTCACAGGCCCGGCTCAGGCACTGTGTACACCGATTTACCCCCAATCCTCCCTTTTCCTCCCTCCTTTTGAAACCCAAACAGTCGCGGTTCCGGCTAGTAGCCGGGTACTGGGTAGTACCCAGTTTGGCCTGGATTGGAGGCGACTCTCTGAACCGCGAAGTCCAGAGAGGGTACAGTGTGTCTTCACAGGCCCGGCTCAGGCACTGTGTACACCGATTTACCCCCGATCCTCCCTTTTCCTCCCTCCTTTTGAGAACCCTATGTATCGTGATGCCTTTTCCCTGATAGAACACAACACTCGACTTTCAAAGAATTGTGGTAGATTGTGAAGGCTTAGGTTGCAAAATGAAACGTTCACGGTATGAACTGAACTAGTTCCTAATGAGAGTGCAAGCCCTGTTCCGCACAAAGCAGATTGCATGCAAGCAAATAGTGAATCGCAGCAATCACGAATGACAACAACAAGAAAATACACATTGCTTGTGCAACCATGCTCGCTCGAGTGGCACATGCACACACACTTCAACTGCAATCCATACACCGAATTGCAGGAGACTTGCAAAACCTGGCATGCCTCGCATGCTAATACAAGACCACCCACCCACAACCACTCTATTCCAAGCGAGAGCGAGTTTCAAAGATGCGCTCCAAGGCGCCCGCCCTAAGGACGTTGGCAGACCTTTCTCAAGTGAAAGTCAATCGACCTGTCGGGTCGATCGCCACAAACAGAATTTTCAAATCTGACCCTCCCTCCCCCAACCCCCCATGCCACTCGCTTCCAATCGGCAGCTAGGGAGGCACCTCAAAGCACTGCAGTGATGCTGCCAAGCCCCTTTGACCCATGGGGTCAATCGCTGTGGATGCAATTTTCAAAATTGAGCGTGCACCAACCCGCCCCACCCCTTTAAAACCGCCCTTCGTTCTAGTCTATGGCCAAGAGGCGCCAAGAGGCGCCAAGAGGCACCTCAAAGTGGCTGCCCAACTTGCTGGAAGTGAACATCGCATTGAGTGACCAGTTGCGTCAATCGCCTTGAACAATTTTTTTCGCATTGCACCAGTGGACCGGGCAGTTTTCCGGACGCGTCGCAGACACTGCAATGAGTGTCCGCGACGGTGACCCAAGTGTCCCCGATGCTGACTCCATGTCGGACACTATCGCCGTCACTGTTGGGTACACTCCCCAAGCAAAAGGGAATGCCACGAATATAGAGACCATTGCAGTCAATGCTACAGACACTAACGTGGCCACAAAAGTCACCGTCGCATTCACCATCGCGGACACAGCCGTCATCCCAAATACAATCAGCATCTTGGGCACTGTTGCAAATATTGGCCCGGCCACACAGCCAGCGTCGCAGACCCTGTCGTCACAGTCAGTGTCATGTTCAGTGTGCTCGACACACGGTCAGTGTCGCGGACACCCTGGCCACTGCCGGACGGCTCAAGCACAGAGGAGAACGACGCCGACATTGACTCTAGAAGACAACCGAGGGGCAAGCCGATCAGCCCATTCACAAGGTGGGCCTTGGGGTGAGTGGCCGCCTGCCTCAAGTTATGCGCTTATTAATCTCAGGAGGTGAAGGGTATTGCATCCTGTGCAGGGCCGGCCAAGGGTGCCCAAGTGAGGATGCAAAGACTTTTTGGAGGCAAGGTAAGTGTTCATTTGCGCTGCATTGCCTGTACCTGAAAGAGGTGGCTACATGTTGATCATCGATTGTGAGCTAAGCGAGGGTTTGGACGATCGCCACATTGTTAGACGAGTATACCAGTCAGGAATTTGAATCGCAGAACTCATCCGTATGGGGATCTCCACAGCCGTCAAAGTCACCCCACGGCCCGGCCCTCTCCATTCAGCAAGGGCAAAACAACGTCGGCAGGTGAGGATATGCATGTGAAGGATGGGCGCCCACTGCTCGACATGGACAGGTGGGCTAGGAACTTCGCGCCGCCAAAGTGTGCTGCCGATGAGCACGTGTGCCCATCGTAATGGGCAAGAGACGAGATTTATGGGCGTGTTGTGCAGGAGCAGTGGGTGGACGACACGTGGGAGGCGGCACCAATGGCGATGGATCATGGCAAGCGGGTTGGCAATGGCAAATCGTGGCGGCGGGTCTGTAACAGCAAACAGCCTTGGGGGCTTGGGCAATGGCGGATCTGTCGATCCAGATCGGGCTGCGTTGAGGCGGGGTGGGCAGGTGTGGTGTACTGAGTGTGTGGGGGTGTGCTCTCGTTTGTGTAGGCCCAAAAGCCGCAGCAAGGTCATACACAAGCAGGTTGGAGAATAGGAAAAGAGGCATCGGCATGCTTCTTTGGCGATGCAAATGGCTAGTGCGGGGTGTGGTGGTGCCATGATGCTGGGGTGCTCAAGTGGGGTGGAGGATAGGTGTGGACACAAGTTGTAAGCAAAAGTTGTTGCCGGAGGTTGTAAGCAAAAATTGTAAACGATTGCGATCACCACAACTCTGGCAACGGAACGCTGCTGAACGCTGCCCCGAGGAAATTTGCCAGCGACGCCAGCGTAGCGTCCACGGAACTATTGGCGTCACTGTCTGTGGCACCATGGGCAGTGGCCCGGGCACTATCCGCAACACCACACCATGTCCACGATATTGACCGCGACGCCAAGGGTAGTGTTTGCAGCACTATCCGCAACAGAAAATGATGTCCGTGACATAGATTGTGATGCCAAGGGCAGTGTCCCTGTGACTGTCCGCAACACCAAACATTGTCCAAGATATTGTCCGCAACACTAACCATGACGGCAAGCACAATGTCCCCGTCACTGTCCCCATCACGATCTGCAACACCAAGCATTGTTCCAGAAATTGTCCGCAATACTGACGGTGACGTGAATCAGAACGTCTCCGTCACTACCCGCGATGCTCCCACGACCTGCAATGTGAAGCGTCCGCGACATTATTGGGGATGGCATAAAAAGCGTTGCGGTCAGTCTCCGCTAGGACACTCATTTTGAGTGTCCGCAATGCGTCTGGAAAACACCCCTGGACACTAGTGCTGCCCCCCAAACCCCTACATCCCTCACCCATCGCCCTCCCAGACGTGACTCGAGCCATGGCAGTTGGCGATGGCAATCGCCACCGCTGACCACTTGCCCAAGTGCTGTATGGTTCACAACCACCGCGCCCCGGTCAAGAAAGCCCGCGGGGGATGGACTGTGAGTGGGTGGTCAGCGACCATGTTGCACGCCGGGCGTCAGTCAAGGAAGCTAGAGGGCATGGGCGTGAGTGGCCGGTCGGCGACCATGCTGCGCGCTACACCACACGTGCCCCATGCACCGGTCAAGGAAGCCCGTGGATGGGCGGCGTGTGCACGGCCGGCATTCGCGCTGTGCGCCACCCGTGCACCGCACTCTGATGTAGGACCTGGGAGACCCACCATGGGCGTTATGGAAACCGCGTATTGACTGTGCGTGTAATGCGAAAAATTAACCATGCACACATGGCGCATGGCACCATATGTGTCCCGACTCGCCCTTTTTTTAATTCCAATGTATTACACGATAGTTCAAACAAAGGGACTCCCCCGCAAATCAGAAAGCATGGCGGGCCCTTTTCCAGCAAGAGCCGATATAGGGTTCCAAACAATATTAGCAAAGAGAAACATTAGTGTTCAATGAACTCATATTGTCTCAGCGGGGGAGCCCTAAGCATCAAGGAGAGAAAATGCCCCTCCCCCCCTTAGTCATGCCTAAGTCCAGGCTAGCAAGCCATGTGCACCGGCAAAGGAAACCCGGGGAAAGCCAGCGAGAGGCTGGTTAGCACCAACGCCACGCTGCGCCCGCACCCCGTGCGCTAGTGCAGGAAGCCCGAGGATAGGCGTGAGTCAGCGGTCGGCGCCCATGCCGCGCACCGCGCGAGGCATAAGGATCCCTGGAGGGGGGGGGGAGCCGCGCACCACCCACGCGCGGCACCCAGTGCCAGGAAGCCAAGGGAGGGGGCGGTGCATGCACGGCATGCAGCCGTTGGCGTGTGGTCGGCAGCATGCGGTCAGTAGTGTGCGGTCGGCCAAAATCGTGATTTTGCTCTATTATAGAGCCCCTTTATAGTAAGGCTCCGCTCGCTTCGCTCGCTCGCAAAAATATTCCCAATTCAAATTTTCAGATTATTTGTGCCTGGCAGGAGTG
>CAJHUC010002723.1:0-12800 GCA_905146915.1 Ostreobium quekettii
CGCGTATGCACGTACTCGTACGGGTACGATGCCGGCATATCCGCCACACAGGCCAATCCCCCACGCGCCTGCTGGCCCTCTCCCCCCCCCGGGCACACACCCCGTCCGTCTCGCCACGAGCCTTGTCAACAACCTGACCCATGCTTGGCGCCTGTCAACGCCAAACCCCTCACAAGCAGCGGCCGCTCCAACACACTCCCAATCAGCCTGCCCTTCCCTCCACGCGCCTGTGCTCCCCCCGTTGTTACACACTGCTGGGTGGATTGGTGCCAAGAAAGGCCGAAAGAGAGTGGGAATTCCGAGGCGGGCCTTGCAGCCAGCCACCAGGTGGGAACTTTGGCGCCTCACGCCGTGAGACTGGGCGCCCGCTGGGCTGCATATCCTCGCGCCGCCACCAACGGCTGGCTAGGAATTCGCCTAAGTCGTCGGGATCGGCCGTTTTCGACGATCTGTTCGTGCGCGTGTCGTTGTCACGAGCTCAAACCCGCCGCGCCCGACCGGCCTATGAATCCCCGCTTCGCCGATCAGCCAACGGCCCCTTTCCCGATCTTGCAGCGCGTCTCGGGCGCCTCGAGCGCCATCGTTGGCGGCTTCACCATCCCCGAGGTGCCAGAACTATCCCGACATAGGCCGAGGGGTCTGCCGGAGCGGCGAGCGGGATGGACAGAACGCCACGTGGGCTGCCGCCGCCAGGTAAGACCCGGATCGCCCCATTGCGGAGCGGCCGGTGAAAAAGCCGGGAAGACGTTTCCCGCGCCGCCCGTCTGAAGCTCTCCGCCGGTGGCGGGTGGTTCACTCATATCCCAAAACCCCCGCCTGGACGCCGTTTATCTGGCTCAGGCCCCACCGCTTCTTCCCAACTTCCGTCGCTCAATGCGACCCGGCGACACGCGGACGGCCGCATCACCGCGTTGCCGGCGCCGGGGGCCCCCGCTCCAACCGCTGCAAGCCTCGCAAAGCGCCGGTTCCCAGGTTCCCTTTTCCGACATCAGGATTTCGCCACCGACGCGCGGGTCAGCCGTGCTGTCGATCCTCTCACGGCTTTTTTAGCCCCTCTGCCCGTGGTCTCGATCGGTGATCCTCCGCCGCTGCTTGCCGCCCGGCTGACTGAGACCATGATCGCTTTCTGGCTGCCATGCTTGCTCTGGAGCGCAGAAAACTATTTTGGGCATGTGAGCACTGAAGGCTTCTCGGGCACGACGCTAGGTCACGGAATGCTTTGCGTGGGTTGGGCGCTTCGCTTTTGTGCCGTTGCGAACGCAGCCACCGGGTGGCCGTCGGTCGATGGGCACCATGGCCGCTTCTTGCGGCCACCCTTCCTCGGGTGCGCACCAAAAACATCCTGGGTCACGTTGGAGCAGCGGGTTGCTCGCGAACAACGCGGGGTCACGGCATGCGCTGCGTGGGGGGAGCGCTTCTTTGCTGCGCCGCTGCGGGCGCGGCCACCGGGCGGTCGTCGGCCCGCCTGGGGTCCGCTGTCCGTTGGGGATTGTGTTGGACGCCAACATGGCGGGGCCGTGGGCTTGCGCTTGCGGTTGGCAATGCGAGTGCGAGGGCTGTGGCGTGGGGGTGGAGAATCTCTCGGAATCGTATCGCGTGAATCGTATCGTATTGTGTCGTATCCAGCGACACAGCGCAATTGTGCCGTGAATGGCTGTGTGTAGTAACGACAGCAGCATATGCACATGCATGTTGGTAGGTGAACTGCGTTGTTGCTTTTGTCAAGGCGCATGGCAAAACAAAGCCTGGCTGTGGTCGTGATGCCTTCTGGTGGGTCATGTATGGCGGGTGTAGCAAGGACGGTGACATGCACATCTTTGTCATAACACCGCCTGTGGGAAATCTTCAGCAAAACACTGCCCTTGTTGCTGGGGCTGCTCGGTTTGTTGGTTCCTTGGCGGGACCTTCAATGCCTCCGACATTGCACAAGCATTCCCGATTTTGCTGCATGAATGCGGAGAGAACGGAAAATCGGATACGGATACGGATACGAGATGAACTTCTGCAAAGAAGAAACAGGACAGTCTTGTGAGCACAATGGGCGCTGTTGCTAAAGGCTGTGAGCTGGGCACATGTCACGGAAAGGACACTGCTTTGAAAGTCATGACTCATGCCGCAGGTCCAGGTCGACAAGGGGCGCGGGCCACATTGGCCCAAACTGGCCTTCCCTGCAGATTGCCATCAAAGTTGTCCTGCGCCTGTGAATCGCACTGATAGTTGTCCATCCCTGGAAGAGTTGGGCGAAAATGGCGGGAGCCTTGTTTCTGTCAGCTACTGTCTGCAAGAGCTAGCCTATCTGCTCGGTTTACGTTCTGACACACAATATCACTGAGTAGAATCAGCAGTCAGCAGCCGGGCCGCAGTACTTGCACGCTGAGTTCGCGCTCACATGAAGCAGGGATCCACAGTACTGTCCACAGAGCGCCCGATCGGTGAGGCCACCTGCGAGGGGGTCGATGGGCAAAGCATAATGAGCAGAAATGGCCCCCCAAGGGGACGTAGGCAAACCAGACAGTTATAGAACCTGGGATTTCCTTTCTGCTTTTAAACTCCATCAACAACATTATTTTCATGTTGTTTGATCAGGGCACAAGGATGGCAAAGCGAAGAACCACTGTGTCGATTCCGCACAGGACATGTCCAAGGCGGCCTTGGCGCGCATGCAGCATTATCAGGCCAATCTTGAAGAGAGGATTGCCAAGCTGAGATGCCGCACTCCGGTGAGGCCCATCAGTGTTCCTGGCAAGCACTATTATTGAACATCTGTACCTTTTCTACATCAAGTGATTAAAGTGATGGCAAGACTAAACTGCTGCATGGTGTCTAGGCAGTTGCCTCACACTGCAATATGCGCAGATGTTCGCCACCCTCTAAAGATCTGCACATTTGTCTTGTCTTGGATATCCTCCAGTCACATGTTTGTATCACTGAGACACTATTGCACATGTTCACCAGTCGGGGAAGGGATGCAAGGGACATGCCAAAATTGATGCCCTACCCTCCGCTGATAACTGCTTGAAACGCACCAGGGGCTGAAGGACATTCTTGCATACTGTGCTAAAACACCTTGCTGCTTGGAACGCTGGCTGTGCACAAATTCCTCAATTGTGCACACGAAGTGAGATATTTTGCAATTTCATTTGTTGAAGGACATCTGGCCTGAGCAAGGCTGGGGTGGTTGAATAGGGAAACTTGGAGCCACCGGGCAGCGAAACGAGCAGTTCTTTTGGCAGTGCTTTTGGCTGAAGCTGTTCACAATTGTCTTCACAGGGCATGACATCGTCGATGTCAGAGCTGGACAGCATCAAGCACAATAATAACATGATGACCTGTTTAAGGGAGCACATGGCAATTGCAAGAGACTCACAGAATACCAAGAACATGTCAAAGGAGCCCAGGGACATCATTAGTGCCAACTTTGAACGCCGGAGGCAACTTCTGAGGGAACCAACAAAGAATGCAGCAGATACAACAGATGCTGCCTCTAAACTGTGCAAATCCAGGAAGGAGGTGGCACGTATAGTCAGGTGCTGATTGGAGATGTTTAACATGTGCACAGTAGACAGCCAGTAAGCTGGCTGTTCAACTGCCAATATGGTCCACCACTAAGTTGTCATGAGTTGGTCAGCAGATCTTGACCCCCTGGGAAGCTTGACATGCATGCCTGTATTTGACTCTGCTGAGTGTTGCATGGAAGCTAGTGGACATGCAAACGAGTGCGCAATTCTCTGCACAGAAAAATAAGGTTCCTGGGCGGTGCGCACATCTGCAGGTTAATCAAAAGCATAACACGCAAGTGGGACGTGGAGCTGACAATCGACACAATCATCCCTGGGCGGTACAGGACAGAAGACGAACAGTACCTGCAGAATCTGCTGTCCTACATCATCAAGGGTGAAAGCTGCGACCTGGGGGATGAGCTTCTGCTGGAGGACTGGGACGAAATACGGCACCACCTCATGAAGGGCCTGCAGGTTGTCAATGAAGTGTGTATTTGAATGGTCAACAGAAACACCCGAATATAGTTTTTATTTCTGATTTCATCAAGTGCCGATTTCCGAAGTCACTGTTCTGGGTGTTCAGCTGTTCAGCCCTGATGTACGCAAGTGGAATAGAAACGTCACTGTGCAGTCGCCTTCATCACAGGGGAATGCAGTGCGATACAGCATGTCTTGGCACTCACCTGTCACTCATCAACCTGGAGTCAAGTGTCATTTTCGATTGTTTTCCCATTGAACAAGCATGGGCAACAGAACACTGGCACTCCACTGCTGCTGGCAGGCCATTCCTTGATATCTGTTCGTTGCTGATCACAGCATGACACGCAGATTCTGGCCACCCCAGGATGGCGAAATTCGGGTGCCAAGGTTTTATTAATGCGAATTGGTGGTTTTGGCCCGAGCAGGTCATCAGCGATGCGGAGGCTGCCAAGGAAAAGAGGGAGGCAGGAGGAGAGGGCTCCACCTATGAGGCCAAGATGCCACGTGACAGGGTTGTGGTGAAAAAGGTGGCAAAGGGCAGCTCATGATGGGGATCTAGTTAGCCCTGGTTCAGAAGCATGCCTTCCAGGGATCAGTGGAGATCAGCGGCATCAGTAGAGCATCGCGATGAGTAGGGAAGCAGAACTCAAGCAGCAACTCCATTCCTGCAACATGTCCCGAGTTCCATCTGCAAGACCAAGAAGATGCAGAAGGGACTGCAGTAATTATCATGGTGAAGGAAAACCCAGGAGGGAAAGGCTGCTTTCACCGTGCCAGTGTGATTCTGCAAATAACGCCCCCCCAGTAGTCCATGGATCTTCCACATGCAGCCAGCTCTTCCAATTTTCTGATCGAAATCCAAGAGCTCTTGCTGACGTCAACGTGGTGTTAATGTGGATGGCAACGTGAACTTTCACCATCTATTGCCCAGCAGAAGAGGCCAACAGTGGCCGCTCAAGGTGTCCAGCGACCACTGACACTGCGATGCAAAAGCTACTGCTGATGCTGTGATAAGAACAGCAGCTGTACACAAATCAAGCCCAAGAGTGCGTGTCACAATAACAGGATCGAGTTTGGATGCTCCTTCACACATGCCCTTCTTTCGCATGGACCTGGAGACTGCAGGAGTCCAAGCTACCCATGCAGGTAAGCATCATTTGGTTCAGCTAGGAGGCTGGTGAAGCTGAGCTGTGGAGGATGGAGCTGAGAAACTGTGCCAGTATTGGCCACATTGCAGTATGCGCAGGATTACTGTCAAGACATGTGGCTTGGCATGTGTCATGCACAACCACCAATGGGGCTGGGACAGCTGTTGAGGACCCACCTCCTCAGCTGCCAGCAGCAGCAGCACAGGCAATGCTTTTGGTATGTTGTTGTGCACTTGTCCGCAAAGAATGTAGACACAGCGATATTCAGCAATGAGTACTCAGTACCAAACCTATTGAGAAATGGAATATGATGTGTTCAGATTGATGAATGTGTTTTTGCACTCTGTGTTTGCCACGAACAGCGGCTGAGAGCAGTTTGAGCCTGCTCATTCAAGTGGCATTCGCAGATCTTGATTTCCATCGCTTTTGCAACTCTGCAGGCTCTGATGTGGAGGACGAAAGGCACTCAGGCTCGAGGTCTAGAACGCAGCGGGTAACAGCTTGAACGTGCAGGCTGCTTGGTGCGGAGGCCAGGCATGTGTACGAGGCAGCGGTGAAGGTTGTGGTCCCTGAGAGAGTTTGACACTTGCCATGTTGTGTGAGGAGCACCAATGGAGTGTGCATAGGATTGCAGTGCAAGGTGTCGACCTGCAGCAGTTGCACCGAAATGCTGTAGTTATCATGCCTGTCAGTGTGAGTCATGGGGTCCTTGGAGGAACCAGTAATTGGTTGCGGCATTGGACGAAGAGGCACCTTCATCCCGCCACCCATCCGGTCGGGCAGGACACCCTGTGGGCGACAGGGTTGGCTGTGCAATCAAGGTTGCGGTTTTCTTGGCTGCTTGAAATTTCCTTAATAAGTATGGCACTGGAGGCGCAATTGACAAGGACATCAACTGGGACGCCGCAAATAGCAATGCAAACTCCTGGAGTGTGGGATAGGGTGGGCATTTCTGGCTACCTACCAGTGGATGGGGCCATTGGGAACGGGCACTGCAAGACAGCACTATTGTGTATATGAACGGCAAATGTTTAGTAGCTTGACTTCTTGAATTTGCGCCAGCTCCTCTAGCTGCGAACTGCAGAATGAATTGCAACTGTGCTTGATAAGAATTGCATGTATTCTGGCCTTTCGGTTTCGCCCCGCTCTCCCTCCCAAGTATAGTGTTATGGAACTAAGAACAATTCTTAACTAGCAGGGGGACACGCCTTTCTGGCTGGAAACTTCAGTCTGGTGAACTCCACTTCAAGGTTCTTTGAGTTGTCTGGCCCCCCTCTCGCCACGGGTCCTGTCGATGGCAAGGCAGATTACATCCAGCAGGACGTCGGGTGCAAACCACTGGATGGGAGCAGCCGATGTCGACTTGGAGAGCACTGCCGCGACGGCGGTTGATTGCATGTCGATTACGTTCAGTTGCATGCGCCACGTTTGTTCCACAGTGTTCAGAGTTATCCGCAAGATCCTCGCGATGCCTTGTGCGCGCGATCTGTGCCGTCTTGTGTGTACCGTCCCTGTGCTGCTGGCGGCAATCTGCTGCAAGCCGGCGCCATGCCATTGCATAGTTCATGTTATATAGCTCATGTTCATAGTTTGCCTGCATACTATGTAGTGTGTGTACGCAACGCTCTTCTCCACGACACTCGGCGGTGGTAGACCCAGTGCCGGTTGCCGTCGGCTTGCCGCCGGCGTCCACACCCCGAACCCTTGCTGGATGAGAGGGCGCTCAGGCGGATTGGGATGCCCTCGGATAGCTGTCATGGCGGAGGGGTTGCCACACCGTTGATGGAAGCCTCGTTCCGCGAATAGTTCACGCACAGCACCACTGTCCATTCACAGCACCCGACACGACACTACCGCAGTACATGGTAGTACATGGCAGTACCTGACATGGCACACACACCTCCCACACAGTTCGCAGCACTACAACGAACAACAGTCAGGTACTGCCGTGTATGTACTGCCCCCGACGCCCCTCCTCAAACGCTCTCGGCAGCACTACAAACCCCCACGTTACCTCGCCCACCGATCGTATATGTTGCCGACATCCAACGTTCATCGGCAAGTGCAACTCGGCTTGGCCCCTTGTGCCTTAAGTTGCCTCCGCACTGCCCACCGGCGCCAACGGCCCTGATAGGCGAATCTACGCCCGGCGACGGGAGCGCGACGCTTCACGATGGAAGAGGACGTGAAGGCGGCGCTGGGGCTGGACTGCGCGACTTACACCGCGTATCGCGAGGTGGGGCACTCGGGTGCATTCCCGTCCGCGGACTCTGCTCGCTTTCAGAAAATCGACCAGCATTGCGATCGGAAACACCCTTCGTTGATCAAGTTGCCACATTGGCCGGGACGGCGGCCAGTGGAGGCATTGATCTCCAATTCCAACGCGTTGGGCGTGTCGGGCCGCGTCCAAAAATGGGGAACGGGACGTCTTCCGATCCGTTGATTCGAAAACAGCCGTTGGAATTCGATGGGCAGGCAAGAAAGCGGTATGGTATGGGGTGAGACTTGTCGAGGCGGCTGTCAATCGCCAAACCCAGCGGAATCGACGGGCTGGAAACTCTTTCGGAATATGAGTTTGGAGAATGGGTGGCCTCCCGATCCGTTTGGGTCAAGAACAACCGCTGGATTTCGATGAGCTGACCGGGACGCGGTCTAACATGAGGTGAACTTCCCAGAGGAGCCTTCAATCGCCAATCCCAACGCAGTCCACAGAATGGAACCTGGTGCAAAAAATGGTGCTGAAAAAAGTGTCGCCTCCCGATCAGTCTGGGTTGAGAACAGTTGCTGGGATCCGACAGGCGGGCAGTGACACGGTCTAGCATGAGGTGAAATTTGTCCAAGGGAGCCGTCAATCGCCAGTTCCAGCAGAATCGACAGGCTGGAACCTGGCTCAGTACATTGGTTCTGGGGAAGGATCTTCTTCCTATGCTTTCCTGGCGTTGGAGTTCCACACACAGTTGTTGGATCGATGGATGGGCAGGGTTGTTGTCTGATCGACGGCGGTGCTGGCCAAGGAGTCGTCGATCGCCAATCCCAGTGCTGTGGATGGGCTGGAGCAGGGTCACATGGTGGAGGATGGATTCCCCATTGATCTGTACCTGTGGTCAGCAGCAGTGTATCAGTTTGCTCGATTTGAACGGATGGGCACACTTGTCTGCAAGTATCTGGGCGTTGTTGTCATCGCTCTGGTGCCGAATGACCCGATCTCCCCCCTCTTGGTCAGTACTTGGCCATGCTTTTGTCAACACCCCCTTTTGCACGCCTCTGCTTGTGAGGACGTTACCAACAACAAAGCAGCAAGAAAGCCCCGCTCCACACCCACCCTCAGAGGCTCTATATCATCTCTTCACAGCAGGGAAAAGAGCCTCACACACACTTGCATAGGAGGGGGCGCCCTTTTTACGGCCCGCTCCTCTTTCTCTTTTGTAGCAAATCTTCCCCCCCCACCCCCACGTGCCCCCTCTCGCTTCGCCAGCCACTCCATACCCTACACCGTCCCACCCACGCTGCACACAGCACACCACGCACCTCCTATCCGACTGCATCCTTTCCCGCTGCTCTTTCTTCTTCATGCCGCACTTGGAGAGTTCTGAGTCACGTTCATTCGCTGTCTTTCCCTTCGCTTACTGCTGGATTCCATGTTCTTGTTGTGTTCCCCGCTTGCCAAATTCAAAACTGAAACTTGGTTGAAGCTGTGTCACTGTGCATCCACAGGTTCGAGTGATGACGAAGAAGGGCGCGGGCAAGTTTCTAAAGTTCTTCCTGATCGACGACAAGGAAAGAGAGGTGCTGGCGGCAACAGCCGAAGACCAGGGCGATGCACACTACCAGTACAAAAACGCGAAGGGCTTTAATCAGCACGGCAAACTGGAGTCGCAAAAGAGAAGGGAGTTGATAATGTGGTAAGGGTTAGTACGCATGAACTATTACAGATCTGTTTGTTCAAGGGAAATAGTGAGAAAGTCTGAACAGAAACAGAAAGGAAGATGATTCATGTGAAGAGATAGGAAAACCTGAACAGATGGGTGCTGGGCGAGCTGCTTTGTGCAACAGTTTCTTGGGGGATGATGCTTCAGAAGACTAATGTGTAGTTTTCACAGCTGGGCCTATCTGCATGCGATGGGCACCTTTTGGTCGGCACTGTGTGCACATTACGATTGCTGGTATGTGGCGGCACCTGAGCGCTGTTATTGTGTCGCTTGGGACGTCCAGGCTGGAGAAGATCATTCGAAGATCTCAGGCTCAAGTCCACAGCAAGCAGCAGGCAGGTGTAGTGAAGATGCTGTCCACAGGAACCCACCTGGAGGGCCTCTACTTTGTCGACCAGAGGTGAGAATTATCAGTACTTGCTGGAGTAGAAAGGATCGTACTGTGAAAATACCCCCCCCAACACTCAATTTCCTTGTTTGCCAAGAGACTTCCTCTGAGGATCTCTTGCTTTCAGTGGCCATGCCACAATCTTGGAGGGCAACAGAAATAGCTCACTATGGAAAAATGGCAGAATGCCACTGGCACACTTTCTGCCAAACATCCTCTTGATGCAGTGCTTTATCAGTACATGTAGCCGCACATTCGGCCAGTATTTTGGCTGTACAAGTAATTGCAGTCTTGCAGTATGGTCTGCAGCACGTTTCCCCAGTACTTGAGCAGTACGCTCAGCAGAAGATTTGACCAGTCCTGTAGCAGAAAAGCAGTGGCACATAACCTAGTACTTTGTTCTGTTCCGGCAGACGTCAACCAAGCACACTCTGTGGACCACATTTTCGGAGCATATTTGGGCTGAAACCTAGGTGTTTCAGGTGAATAATTTATTCATGATATTATCTGTGCAAAATCAATGAATGTGCATATTTTCGATCTTGCACCCATGAGCTCTTATTTATTGATTGTGTTGATTTGCTTGTGCCCAGGCAGGAGCGTGTTCAGTGCACCGATGGCCGCAAGTCCAACAGGTTTTTTCTCATTGATCAGTATGGGAAAGAGCACTTGGCGGTGGTGGGCGAGGAGAGCCATGCCAGGGATGGACATTACCAATACGCCGCGGTGAGGCCAGTTGCATGAAGTACTGCACTAAAGATGTTGTAGCCCAGGTGCGTCAGGTGGTGTGCTCTGATCGGCCCTGGCTCACACTGTTGACTTGAAATTTGGAATGTGTTTTCACTCAATCGGCCTTGGGCTAACGTTTTATGCATGCTTTGCTTGTGGTTGATATTAAGCATGGATGTGTAGATTGAATTGACCAGGATTGAAGCTTGCTGTACACAGAAGGCCCAGATTTCTTGACTGATTGGGCCTGAGGTAACAACCAAGCGTCTTGCTCCTTACTATGGATCGACCTGCAAATTAGTGTAGTGAGCGTGGACATTTGCTGTTTGGCCGTAATTGCATTCGAATTATCAGCACATCGTTTGTTGCGCTAATCAGCAACAGTTCTGAAACCTGCAGGTAGAGCCCTTTGCCTCTGCCTGCAGCCTGACCTGCCGAAACGTGTCCCGCGTCTACAACTGGCTCGAGCAGTGGCTGACACACGATGCCCTCACAGCCACGGAGCACGAGCAGAAGGAACTATTGACCGATCAACCCAATGGGGACCAGAGGGCCCGGCCACGCTTTGTGGTGCTGGATGTGGTGGAGCCCAAGGTTCTGGAGCTTTCAAGGCTCTCAGGGACTAGAAAAAGGTGTGTTGAGGTGAAACTTTGCAAAGGAAACAGGTATAGAAGATGAACCGGGCATGTGAGTGCAAAAACGGATAGAGGATAAAAGAGAAAGGGGGGTGGATGAAGGGTGAACTGGCTTGCAGGCGTTGGGCCTTGTTGGGGCTGGCAGACTTAGAAAAGGTGTGTTTAAGAGACAATCTTGCTAAGAATTTGCTTGCATGTTTTGAATCAGTCAACAGATTTGCGCACGTACACAAGGAGGCAGGTGCATGCTCCCCTTGTCGCAAAGCAGCTTTCGCTGTCTACTCGTGCGCAACCCAATTCCCTGTTGTCATAGTGCTGTATGTCCACAGGCGATGGCTCACAATTCACAAGCTCATGCTGCCCCTTCTCTGCCCCTTTTTGCTCGTGTGTAAGCTGACATGGGTGGTCCTCAATATGAACAGCACGTGCGAATGAAAATGGTGGCTCTCGAACTACTTATCACCGTTGCTGCGCAGTGTGTGTGCAGCATTGTTGAGAGTAAGGCTGTGCTGGAATTTTCTATTGAGAGGGTTGACAGGAGGTGCTCATCTCAAAAAACATGTGTGTCATCGTCCACAGCATGGCCAAGATTTTTCGCAGCAGGCCTTGTTCAGAGGGGTTTGCGTGTGGTGTAGCTGCACTATGCATCTGCCCAACATGCTGCAAAGATGATCCCTTTGTACCATACACTCAGGGGAACTGTCCCTTGTGGTGGACTTATTTGACCACTGCACTGATGACAGGTAACTCCAAACAGCAACCTTCTGTTGTACAATTTGACTCAGGTTTAGCACATTGTTGATAGCCAAACTTTTGCTAATCAAGCATTGATTGCCAGCATAGGCTGTCCAGCGCTGCAGAGGAATGCTACAGAAAGAGGATGCGACTGTTGGCCTCAGAGGAGGTAGCTGCTGCTGAACACTTCCAGGCACGCTGGCTACAGGAGAGACAGATGACCATGGTTGCTGAAGCTAAGGACCGCAGGGCTGCTGCACTGACGTCTCTCGCATGGCTCAAGGAGGCACCCACCAAAGAGCAGGTCAGCATGTGCATGGTGCCTGCAGTTGCTAGATTTCATCGCGCGATAATAAACTGTTCGGTTATTAACTCTGCAGACGTTGCATAGTGTGCATATTTGCACTTAACAAACCGTCTTCAAACTTCCAAACTTGCAAGCTTGTGGAATTTGTCCAATGGACAGCATTGACACGAGCACATTGTACATGGCAGCAGGGCTGGTGCACTGCCATCTTTTGCGGGGCTCAAGGAGGCACCCTTTGAAGAGGAGGTCAGCACACACGTCATGTTTGCTGGCCACCAACAAGGTTAAATGCCTGAATTTGGGACATTAAATGATTCTTGTGTATTATGGCTGGTGGCAATGGACACGATTTATTTCAAGTGCAGATTTGACAGTATTGACTAGTCCCAGAAAACAATGCCTGGATGATGGTGTGGTTAACAACAGCACTGTGTTGCTGCCATCTTATGTGTCGTTGCCCATGTACTTTGCCATGACGCACATTGTTAGATGCACTGGGGATGCTTGTTGCAGTGCTGTGGACACGAATTGCACTATACTGTGCTGCATTATGTTGCATTGTTGTGCACCGGCACCAAATGATGCAACAGTGTGGTTGCACTTCGTAGAGGCATACTGTGCTTTGCAAGTCAGGTGTACTGCTGTGCATGCCATCCAGGTCAGCACTGTGGAGTATTGGCACTGCATATTGAGGGAGATGGCAGAGGCAGGTCAAGGAGGAACTGAAGAGAATCCGCCACGCCAGGAGGGCAAGGCCCAGGTGGGAGCCTCATGAAAGCCCTAAGATGTCTCCTTGACGATGATTGAGTTTCCTTTAGTTCAGGTATCCTCGCAGTCTAGTTCACTTCGGATTAATTCAGCATGTTTAAAGACTGACGTGTGGATGGCTGGCATGCCAAGAGCAACTTTCCTCACTTTTCAATTGTGCACCTTTCTAAACAAGGACATG
>CAJHUC010002724.1:0-14002 GCA_905146915.1 Ostreobium quekettii
AGGTTCGCAGTTACATGAACCGGGCGACCCTGACACCGGCAGAACGGAGTGAGCTGTTCTATCTTCTCATAAAACAACAACACCTGAATCCCTCGCGCTACGCCGCCGAGTGGCGACCCTACCTCGAAGACTTCTCGCAGCACTTCGCGAATGACTTCGCGCGTTCACCGTTCGAAGTCGACTTCTCACGTGACATCGACAAGCACTTGCTCGTCTTTCCTCACCTGCGCGTCAGATACTCGTTCACATTCAGAACAACACGCGAGCTTCGAGGTCACCTCGCGAACCCCAGGCTCAGATATGCGGGCGCGCTCGAGATCAAAACGACCGGGAAGCTCTTGGCCTGTGAACTCGAATATATTGGGAGCAGCAAGAACCTCGTCAACGTCCGCGAGCTCTCGCTGAAGGTGGAGCGAGGCAACCACATCATCGGTAAAGAAGTCACCGAAGCAACGCGACACCTCTTCACGTTATCGAACCTCGAACACCTCCGGCTCGTGAACTTCGTCTCGCTCGACTTCACACCATTTTTCCAGGACGAGGGCCTCGCATCACTCGAGCGCCTCGAGCTGATCGATTGCATTCGCGACTCGCGCGAACTCGCCAAACTCGCCGCATCGCCACACCTGGAAAACTTGCAAGGGCTGCATATCTCCACCGGAGAGGAGCCTGTCGAGATGAGTCCGCTCGCGAACGCGCGGCTCCCATCGTTAGCAACGCTCGAGCTTACAACAAAGCCCCCACGCCACACATCCCCTCCTGTCGGATCGGGGAATGGTGGTATCATCGACATCATCGAATCCATACGTCTCTCCCCGTTGACCTCGCTCACCCTCTCGGGACAGCGCATCACCGCGGCGAGCATCAGGGCGCTCACCGCAACCCCGTGTGTCACCAAGCTCGTGCTCTCGAACAACGCGCTCGGAGATGACGGCGTAAGAGCTCTCACCCGCGCTCTGGGCGTGTGTGAACTCGAACACCTTGACCTGAAAAACAACAACATCGGAGATGAAGGGCTGAGCGTGCTCGCTCGCTCAGAACTCGCTCGCTCGCTCGAACACCTCGACTTGCAAAACAACCACGATCTCGGCGCGAGAGGACTCGAAGCACTCGCGCTCTCGAAGGACCTGGGTAAGCTGAAGCACCTGAATTTACGCGGCGTGAACGTCGACTTGGCCTCCTGCCTGCTACTCCGCGATCGATTGGCCGAGAAAGGCTGTGAAATCGTCGGGCTCCGAAATCAAGTCTGCTCGAGATACATACAGGTGATTTTGGACACGCTCGAGGAAAGGCACCTCACGTCGTTAAACCTCAGCGGCATATTACCCCGCGACGAGCTCTGCGAGCGCATCTTCCTGGCTCCTGTATTCGCGCACGTCCAAAGGCTCGATGTCAGCTCGAACAAGAACTTCCATGCGATAAAACTATTAACGCAGAGCGCAGCGATCCTCGTCTCACTCTCGGCAAATAACACGATGTTAGAGGATGAAGACCTCGAGCGATTCCGAGAGGCAGGGAAGATGGCTCGTCTGGAGGTCCTCGAGTTGCGGGGGACGGGCATCGGCGCGCGAGGCTTGCGCGCGCTCATCACATCTCCAGCAGCATCGAGGCTACGGGAGCTCGATCTCATGGAGACCGAGCTCCCGCAGGTGAGCATGCAAGAGCTCGCGACCTCCAGATTGACGTCTCTCACGCGCCTCTTCCTTCCAAACATAACGATGGAGACCCTGTGTTGCCTGGCCAAGGCCCCCTGGATAAAACAACTCGACAGCTTCGAGGTATCGCCGGGATTACTCGATCTCGACGAATGCCGTCGCCTGCTGGCCACCTCACAACTTCCAACACAGCTCGAGCGAGCGCTGTGGGAGCATATCAACCCCCATACAACCGCTCGAAGGACGCGGAGCAGATAACGAAGGAGAGCGAGAGATGAGATTGGTGTACTGGAACTCGCGAGTGTTTGGTTTTGACTCCAGCGGCGCTCGCGCCTGGGACGTGAGCGGTGATGCGCCTGAACTGGTCGCGCGCTGTGATTACGAGAACAACTGGTCCGATGCTCGTGATTTCGACGTGGGCGGCGCCTGCTCGCAGGTCTTTGGCGAAGACCGCGAACATATCGCGGTCGGCATCCCGACGACGCAAGGCAAGGCCGAGATCCTCACCCTCGACTTCGACTTGGAAGTCGTCTCCAGGATCACGACCGCGGCGAGGATCGAGCTCTGGGATCTCGCGATCAGCCCGGACGGCAAACTCGGCGCCGGACACCTCTACGGAGACGGCGTCGTGACCTGGGATATGAAGGATGGCGCGACCTCGCGCGAGTTCGATGGCCACATCAGCTCGGCGGCGGCGTTTTCACCAGATGGCCGCTACATCAGCGCGCTCGACAGTGGTCAGGGAGGAGGCGCCTTCTATCTGCTCGATCTGCAAGAACACCCCGAGGAAGATCCTCGACGCGAGTTCTCTCACGCGCAGGCAAGGCAACCTCTCTTCGACGCCTCGGCGCACGCGGCGTTCTCCGAGGATGGCTCCTTGCTCGCGTTCACCTCGACCGCATGGGGCATGAACGGCGTGGTCGTTTATGATGTCGCATCCATGCGCGAACTCTGGTCCACCAAATACGAAATGCTCCACCCCGACGAGGAGCTCTGGGACGCCCAGTCCGTCGCGTTTACCCCGAGCGGCGAGACGCTGGTGGTCGGATTGGAGCAAACCCTCCTCGCCTTCGACGCCCAAACAGGCGCGCCTCGCACATCGATCGATGGCTACGAGGATGATGTCCCTCCCTATTTCGCGCTCGACGCCGAGCGAAGATGCGTCTGGACTACACGTGAAAAAACATTGGCGTCACGCGATTGGCCAGAAGACTGGTAAAAACACGAGCACACCTCGAAAAGAGGAGCGCCCGAGTGATTTTTCAAAAATCACTCGGGCGCTCCTCTTTTTGGGTACGACGGACCACGGCTCAGAAGCCGAGGTACTCGAGCTCCTCATCGGTGAGCTCGTGGATACATGGCCTGACGCCATGCTCGCCGGTGCGCGGGTTGTAGTAGGGCTCCTCGTCGAGGAGGTTGCGCGAGACGAGCTGCATGCGCTGGATCTGGTCCTGCTCGTTCTCGATCATGTCGTATTCGCTCACGATGTTGGCGATCACGCCAGCCGGAACGATCGCCTCACCATCATTCTGATTCTGGCGGTTGTAGTTGGTGATATAAGCGTTGGAATCTCGCCTGAAGAGCGAGACGAGCTGCGCCAGACGCTCCGCGCTCAGTTCGTTGTCCTCGCGAAGCTTGATCAGGCGCTGGCGTCGATCCTTGATGCGAAGATCGACCTCCTCGATCTTCTTGGTGAACGCCTCTTTAAGCTGTTCGGTTGTCTTGATCGAATAACTCGTGCCTTCAAACATGCGATAACTGACGCGATGTCCCATTTTCGTACCTCCATCAGGGTGCGCTCGGGGAAAGCGGGGGGTTGGGGGTCCTTAACTGGACTCGGTTCGCATTTGTTCCCTCCAACCTGTCAGTGAGAACAGAACGGCTGGGAGTCCCCGTTTGCTTCGCGTAGGATAAGCCCGTGATGTGGCAGCAGGAGCAACAATGGACGATGTAGATCCAAATCAACACCCGCTGGTGATCTTACTGGGAGCGATCTGCTGGCTGCTGGTCTCGTTAGTCCTCTACGCCCTCCAATTCACGCTCGTGGTCGGCATCTTGCTGATCCCGATGGTGCTTCTGTTTGTCCTGCTGGACGCGCTCTTCGAGCTCGAGCGCATCATCCCTGGTTGGCTCCTGTTTGGAACCATGGGTGGCTTGCCGATGCTCTGCGCGTTGGTGTTTCTCGAGCGGCGAGAGGAAGAAAACAGCCTACGCCTCATCCTCGGTAGGTTCTATGGCACCGTCTCGGACTCGTTGCGCTCCTATCGCGAGCGGATGCGTCAGCACTACGAGCGAGGGCAGCGCAAATACAACGGAGACCTCGGGCCACAGGAGCTCGATGCGCTCACGTCAGCGCCCGAACAACTGGCGAGGTTACGGAACATCAGGCGGCTGCACATGGTGAACCTGCTGATCGCGATCGTGAGCGGGCCGCTCCTGACATGGGCGCTGCTGACACAATCGCATCACTTCGGGCTCGCGTTCGAAGACCTCGCTGCGGGGATCATGTTCGGCGCGCTGCCTTTCTTTGGTGGCTGGTTCATATGGATGAGCGCGGCGGGGGTGCGTATGACCGCAGCCAGGCTCGCGCTGCAAGAAGCCCAGGGGAGCAATGAGGTCTACACCGAGCGGTCGAGGGCGCAGGCGGGGAGCCTGACCTCGGCTGAAGGTGTGGGCGATGGCGGCGAGCTCTCGATCGCAGCGGACGCGGACGGGTTGACGCTCGTCGAGCAATCGCAGGACCCTTGAGCCAACCTCCACGCTCCACCGCGAGGCTTCGATGACGATCATCCAGAGAAACACCTGCCTGTCGTGCTCTTCGGACGCCCTGGAGGACATCGTGTACATCTCCAGAGAAGGCGTTCCTCACGGTCAGGAGGAGCATCGAATCACCTACAGCACCGTGGCGGGTGTGCGTTGCGAGAGCTGTCGCGCCGTGTTCTTCGAGTCCTACGACCACGACTGCTTTCAGTACGACGAGCCCTGGAACATGGCCTGGTATGCGCTGCTCGAAGATTTCGCGGCCCTGGAGAACGCGCTCCAACTCTGTCCCGACGCGCTCGACCCAACATGTGAGTGCGAGTTGCATGAAAAGCTCCGAGAGAGCAACCCGGGATACTGGGGACAGCGCGCGAACTACTCGTTCTATATCGGGAGCGTGCGATACGCCACCATTCGCGCGGTCACCGAACCGGAGCATGGCACATTTACGCACTTCGAGCGCATCGAAGAGGTGGGCGTTCGACACTCGTCAGGTTGACCCGCTCGACATCCACACACCTGGAGCATTCATGGATCGGGACGCCTTCGCCGAAGTACGCAGTTACATGAACCGCCCGAAGCTCAGCGCGCTGGATTGGTACGCATTAAAACAGTTGCTCGTCGAGGCACATCAGGCAAACCCCGCGCGCTACGCGGCGCAGTGGCGTCCCTACCTGGACGGCTTTCGACATCACTTCGAGGAGCACTTCGACAAGAACTTCCTCGACATCACCTACCTCCCAGATGTCAAAGAGCTCCTCGAGCTATACCCCTTCGTCCTGGTTCGGAGCGAGTTCACGCTCTCGAAGACGCGGATCCTCTACAACGAGCTGGAGCGCGAGAGCTTCCGCTGGGTAGGGCAACTCGTTTTGCACATGCATACGAAGTTACCCGCGAAGGCGATCACCTCGATCTCGACATCACCCAACGCGGTAAACTTGCGAGAAATCGAGCTGGACCTCAGCGACAACCACTCGGTGCTCGACGAGCGAACCTGTCGCGCGCTCCCGAGCTTATTCACGCTCCCGAAGCTGCACACGTTCACGCTCGTCGGCGCGACGCTCCTCGACGCCAACGCGCTCGCTTCCCCCGAACTCGAATCACTCGAGACGCTCCGATTGCTCGACACGATCACCGAGAACCAGTTGCCCCAGCTCCTGGACTCCCCCCACGTCTCGAAGCTGAGAGAGCTTGTCATCCATGGAGGCATCCACTCCATGAGCGCGCTCCCGTTCGCCCACGCGACGCAGCTCGAGGCGCTCGAAGCGCTCGAGCTGCGGGGCGCTCAGCGGAGCTGGACCAAGCGCCCCGCGGGTATTCGGGATGAAGGATGTCAGGCGCTCGCTGGCGCAAAACACCTCGCGACGCTGAAATCACTCACCCTCATACAACAAGAGATCACGGACGAGGGCGCGCGCTCCCTCATCCAGAGTCCTCACTTGACCTCGCTCACGCACCTTGACTTGGGGCACAACGCGATCGGAGATGCGGGCGCAGCGGCCATCGCGAACGCCTCGAACACAAGGACGCTCACACACCTCGACCTCTCTCAGAACATGTTGATCGGCGCTACAGGGCTGCGCGCGTTGGCGCGGTCGGAGCACTTCATCGCGTTGAAGAAGATCATCCTCGAAGGATTGCGCGTGGACGCCACATCGCAAGTCGTGCTCCAGAGCGCGCTCGGCGCGCGCTTTGGGTGCGAGATTCACGCGGCGCCCTCGGCGCTTCGGCAAACGGATGCTCCAGAGCTCGTGCGCGAGCTCGAGGAGCATCCCATCGAACACCTCATCTTGCGGCTCGAAGCGCCGGGGAGCGACACCTTGAGGATGCTGCTCGACGCAGACGCGCTCGCGCAGGTCGAGCATCTTCAACTCGCGGGAGATGTGAGCGATGAAGACATCGTCGCGTTCGTCGACGCGGGAGGGCTGAGGGGGTTGCGCTCGCTCTCGCTGTCTCACACCAACATCGGCGATCGCGCGCTGCGAGCGATCCTCGCGCACCCTCACACGATGAGCCTTCGCGAGTTGATGCTGGGCTCGACGCAGATTTCGGAGCGGGCGCTCAGGACGTTCGCGATGGCCGAGACGCTGACCTCGCTGGAGAACCTCGTGCTCCCCGAGGTCTCGTTCGAGATCCTCGAGTTGATCGCCAGGACGCCCTGGGCAAAACAACTCGAGCACTTTGGCAGCTCATCATCGCTCGACGAGAACACATGCGCGCGGCTCCTGGAGTTGGAGGACCTCCCCGACGCGATCAGCGAATGCGTCGAGGAAAACCTCCGCTATCACGCCGGGTAGATACACGCGCACGCTTCATGCGCGACCGAGGACCTGTCGCAATGCCTCTTCCAGAAAGTCCGAGACATCTCCTCTCGGGCGCTTCTTCGGTTCGCAATACGCGCCAGTGCATCGCGCGAACTGCGACCACCGACAGCGCTTCAGTGATTGTAGAGGTTCTCGATGTTGGTCAGGTAGGGAGACTCGCGGATGTATCCGATCCCCTTTGCATTAACGCGCGCTCTGCCAAGGCTGAGCGTCTTCAGGTTCGAGAGCGCGGGGCAATTGGCGAGCGCCTGCGCGCCGTAATTACCGACATTGTTTTGCGCGAGGCTCAGCCAGGTCAGGTTGACGAGCGTGGTGGTCTTCGCGAAGTCCTCGGCCCCCTTGCGTTTGATCTTGTTCGATCCGGCGTTGAGCTTCTCGAGTTTGCCAAGGTGCGGCGAGGCGCCGAGCGCGGCGATGCCAGCATCCTGAATGTTGTTGACGCTGATATCGAGATCGGTCAACTCGCTCATCAGCGGTGATTCGGCCAAAGCCTGCGCGCCTCTGGCGTTGATCTCGTTGTGGTAGAGGCGAAGGTACTCGAGGCGATGGATCGACTTCGCGTTGGCGAGCGCCTCCATGGCGCCATCGCTGATCTTGTTCCCTCCCACATCCAGGCGCACCACGTTCTCCAGATACGGAGACTCCATCATGCGCGCGAAGCGGCCATCGGTGAGGTTGCACTTGTAGCTGACGTTGATTCCCGTCAAGCGCACGGCGTGAGGTGCCGAAGTCAGGGAGTCGTAATCGAACTTCCCGCTCTCGATCGACAGAATAAGCGGCGGCCCCTCGGGGAAGAGGTTCGCCAGGTGCGCGATCTCATCGAGCGATTCGCCGAAACAATAGGGAAACTTGTCGATGTCGATCAGGTAGGGAATCCACTCGGCCCGGTAACGATCCTCGTCGAGCTCGATCGCCTGCTCGAGCAACTTTCGAAGCTCCCAGTAAGGCAACGTATGATAGCGCTGCGCCATACTTCGCAACTCACCGAACAACTCTTCCATCTGTGACATCGCAAAACCTCGAGAGACAGGTTCGTGAAAAGCGCACCCGAAAGCGCGAACAAGTGACTCCGCGAGCATCGGGCGGCGCTCTTTTTATCATCTTTAAGCTGGAAAGGCCGCCACGCATCGCCAAAATAATGATCGCAAGAGGAACAAAAAGGAGGCTTTTATGCTCAAGCTCGACCGCCGCGCGATCGCGCTCTCGCTGACGCTGCTCACATGTGCTGCCTGCACAGGCACTTGCGAGGGCGATCCAAACCCCGGCGCGGATATGTCCCCCGCCAAAGACATGACCGCGCCAGCGGATATGAATACCCCACAGGATATGACCTCCACGCCGGATATGATGGCTGGAGACATGGGAATGACCACGGAAGACGAGGAGATGGGAGACGCCATCCCCTCGCCAAACGCGACCCTGGCGATCGTGTCGCCAACAGTCGGCGCGGCCATCGATGGCGACACCATCGACCTCGCCGTCGAGATCGGCTGGTCAGAGCAAGAGGCCGCTGAAGGGTTGCTGACCGTGCGGCTTGGCACCGAGCTGCTCGAGCAACGCGTGGTGATGCTCTCGCCAGGAGAACCACAGACCTCTCGCATCGAAGGTCTGACGCCATCGCTTAAGAACCTGCGAGGACGAGAGGTCAACCTCTCTGTCTCACTCGAGACGCCGGGCGATGCGCCCGCCGCGCACGCGAACGTACTGATCACGTTTGGCGCAGGGATGGCAGCGGTCAAGGCGATCGCCGAGCGCGCCACGGGTCCAACGCGCATGCGCCGCGATGCAAGCGGGCGCCTTGTCGCCGTGGATACCAGCGTCAAACTCTCCGGCGCGACAACCGTCGAGCGAGGTTGGGAGATCGTCGAACAGCTCGCGCCAAGCTTCGGGATCGAGAACCCCAGCGAGCAACTAAAGACCTCCAACGTCACCGAAGACGAGGATGGCGAGGCGACGCTCGATCTCGCACAACATCACCTCGGGGTGCGCGTCGAGGGCGCATTTATCCAGGTACATATGAGCGAGGATGTCGCGTGGCGCGTGGAGTCGAACGTGGTCACCGGGTTGCCCGACGAGTTGCCTGTGGAGGTGAGCTTCTCGAGCGCGCTCAAATCACTGCGCATCGCCAACCCCGATCGCTTCGAGGTTGGCGGAGAGGCTCGCCGCATCTGGTACATCCCCTCGATGTTCGGCGAGCGAGAAGAAGCAAATCAGCAACCTCGCCTCGCTTATGTCGCAAACCTCCAGCTCCAGGATGGGGCGTTCCGCGCGATCCTCGATGCCGAGGATGGAACCGTCATCGAGCTCGAACCTCAGGAGCTCGAGTGCAGCAAGTTCGCGCGCGACATCGACTACGAGATCTTCGACGCGGGCAACAACACCGACGACCCGAGCTGCTTCTGGGACGAGCTCGATCCAGACGTCACGCTCGAATGCACGGACAGCTCGCCAGGCGGGTGCGATAACGCGAACGCGGATGTCACCGAGCTGCGAGACAACGTCGTGCGCACCTACGACTGGTTCTATGACAACGTCTGTCGCCGCTCTTATGACGGGTCGAACAGTCAGCTCGAAGCTTACGCTCGCGTCATCTACAGCGGCGGCACGATCGCGGCTACCAACACATGAGTACAAGCTTCGACACATTTTCCTGGTTGGAGGACGAATCCGAGCTCCGCTACAAGAATGAATCGGGCGCGCTCAACGAGCACTACTCGGACGCGTTCGGCATGTTCGCGCGCGCTCAAGCCTTTGGCGTCGATGATCCTCGCGTGATGGAGAACCTGAACTTCTCGGTCACGCACCGCGATGATTACGACGAGCTCGGCGGAGATGATAACGGCGGCGTTCACCGCAATGACTCGATCTTGAACAACGCTCTGCGCGCGCTGATCCTTGGCGAGGTGCTGAACGAGAACATCATCGAGCAGGTCGAGCTGAACGCCCTCACCCAGCTCTGGTATTACACGGCGCGCCACGACATCACCCGCTCCACAGGCTTTGACGGCTTCCAGCGAAAGCTGCTGGCGCGCGCGGCGAACTACGCGAGCAGCAACAAGTACGGGCTCACCGATGATGACGTCTGCCAGATCCAGAACGCGCTGTTCAAGGTCGGCATCGGTGATAGCGACCGAAGCTGCATCGACTACCTCGGGCCAGACGCAGACGGCGACCTCGTCGCGGACGACGAGGACAACTGCCCGAACACCCCGAACGCCTCGCAGTTCGACGGTGATGGCGACGGCATCGGCTACGCCTGTGATGGAGACAAGGATAACGACGGCATCCCCGAGGATGGCAACGGCGATGGCCAGCAGATGAGCCCGCCATGCACCTATCGTCTGGTTCAGGATGGCTTCCCCTGTGATGACAACTGCCCCGAGACGCCAAACCCCGAGCAGCGCTCGATCGATTATGGACAACCAGGCTTTGCCTGCATCGACACGGACAACGATGGCATCGTCGACTCCGAGGATAACTGCCGCACGACCCCGAACCCCTCACAAGGAGACGCGGATGGTGATGGGCGCGGCAACGCCTGTGATAATGACGATGACGACGACGGGATCGGGGACGCGATCGACAACTGCCACTTCACCCCGAACACCGATCAGGCAAACGCCGATGGCGACAGCTTCGGGGATGCCTGCGACAACTGCCCCGATGTCGTCAACGAAGGCCAACTGAACAATGACGGCGACGCACGCGGGGATCTGTGTGACCCGGACGATGACAACGACGGCGTCCTCGATGATGGCGATGGCAGCGGCGTGATCGGAGACTCGGTGTGTCCATCGAACCAATCCTCAGGGTGTGATGATAACTGCGTCTTTAACGCCAACCCGGATCAGTTCGATGGGGATGGCGATGGCGTGGGCTTCGCGTGTGATCCGGACGAGTATTTGCCCGCACACCTCGATAAAATCGAGAATGGCCTGCAAAAGCGCATCACGCGACCACCAGAAGGGATCGAAGGGATCGAGGCGTTCCTTATCCCGGTCCCCTTCTGCCCGGATGGCTGTGATGGCGATCCTCGCCAGGTCTTCACGGTCGGGCTCTCGACCAACGGCGACGTGCACATCGAGATCTTCGATCACACGGGGAGAGCGCTCCCCACGCGATGATGAACCCGATGTTCTCGCAGGGGCAGCAGCTCGTCTTCCTGCGCGGGCAGCGGCGCCTGATGGCGTCGCGAGGCTCCTGGGGCTGGGGCTGACCAACACGAACTTCGGACGCACCGGGAACTTCGACTACGAGGTCCAGATCGACCGAGTCGAGGCGCCCTGAAGATCAGCCAATGAGCGCGTCGTGCCGAGCAAAAGAGAGGCCGCCGAAAAGTTTCGAGCCCTGGGTGGTGTTCCGCACCAGGTCGGGAAACTTTTCGGCGGCCTCTCTTTTGCGGGCGGAAGGTCGGTGGCTCGCCAGCAACCGAGGAAGTTTGGCTTCTGTATTCTGCCAGGTCACGACATCATGGCTTGCATACACAGATAGAAACCAGGCGTGAACCGAGGCGAGCATCTCATGCACGAAATAGATCTATTCGGAGAACTTCGCTCGTTGATGAACGAGCCCCCAGATGAAAACGAGCGGCGCGCGTGGCAGCGGCGCATCATCGCGCTCACCGACAGCAGCGAGTGGCACGAGGAGATGCGTGAATACACGCGCGGTTTCCCGAAGCACTGGGAGACGCCGCTGCAGGTCGAATCACTCGACATGTTCGAGGCGCTCTCGGAGCGATTGCCCGCGGCGAGCTTCGAGCTCGATCTCCTCCGTGAGGATGTCCGACTCGAAGAGCTCGTCTCTCACCCGATGCGAGCACGCATCGCGATCCTGCGCATTCGGCTGAGCTCTCTTGGAGGAAACCGAATCGCGCAGCTCGTCGAACTGTGTGAACAGGAGGGCCTGAGGGCGATCGATCTGTCCATGCTCAAGCTGAGCCAGGGCAGCGCCGAGGCGCTCGTCGAGTCGCCGCTCATGTCGGTCCTGCGCGGCCTCGATCTCCAGGAAAACGCTATCAAGGATAGCGGGATCGAAGAGCTCGCGAAGTTCGATGGCGAGACGATCCTCGAAACACTCGACTTCAAGAACTGCTACCTGAGCGATGCGCCACTGGTGAAGCTCATCACCTCTCCGATCGCCTCGAACCTGCGAAAGCTCCAGCTCTACAACAACAGCTACGTCGGTGAAGCGGTGATCGAGGCGCTCGCTGATAAGTCGTGCGAGTTCTCGTTGCGGCGGTTGGGGCTCGCGTCGTGCAATGTCGATGATGACGCGGTCCTCGCGCTTATGAAATCACGGCATGCCGCATCACTCGTGAAGCTCGACCTCTCGTACAACGAAGACGTCGGAGATGGCGCCGCCACAGTGATCGCCAGGGAATCCAGGCGGTTAGAAAAACTCCACCTCTCGAACACCTCGGTGGCAGATCGCGGCGCAAAGGCGCTCGCGGCGAGCCCGCACGTCTCCAAACTTCGCGTCCTCGGGCTGCACTGGTGCAAGGTCGGCGCGGAGGGTGCGGTCGCGCTCGCGAACTCAGACCACCTCGGCGCGCTCGAAGAGTTGTCACTGAGCCTCAACAACATCAGGGCAAAGGGAGCACGAGCTTTCGCGAAGACCACGAAGCTGACCTCGATGCGCGCGCTCTCCATCGGTGATAATCAGATCGGAGCCAGCGGCGTGAAGGCGTTCCTCGACTCGCCAAACATCGCCTGGCTCGACCACTTCAGCCTGCCAGAAGAAGAGGTCTCCGAGGAGCTCTATGCCAAGATCAAGTTCTCGCCGCACCTGACCAAAGCGCAACGCTGGAGCTACTGGAACCCCTGTTCTCTCAAAGAGCTCAGGAAGATGGCATCGGAGTACAAGATCAGGGGGCGCTCCAAGCTCGATCGAGACGAGCTTATCGAGGCGATCCTGGAACACCACCAGAGCGCCCACGCGAAATGAGGACGACGTGATCCCGCTCGATGTGATCGCCCGAGTCGAGGGGGTTGCCAGTGATTCTCACTGACGAGTATCCTCGGCCCGTTCGATGCGATGTTTTCCTGGAAATGATCCCCCCCCGACGTAAAACGAGCCCACATATGCGAATCACACGAAGCGCCCTTCTTTTGCTTGTCCCCTTCTTTCTGATCCTCTCGGCGTGTGGTGGTGCGCAGGAAGAACCTGACGCCACAGGACCGAGGTGCGGTCAGGATGAAGCCGTGCGCTGCGCGGCGGGGTGGCCGACCTGGCAGCTCGAAGACATCCAACCGGAGTCACCGCGATTCGGTCAGACTTATGGTCTGGAGGCATTCGATGGCCAGGTTGTTCTGGTGGCGAACCTCGTGGGGTGGTGTCCTTACTGTCAGTCTCAGGCGGTGAAGCTCGAGCAACTAAAAAGCGAGCTCGCAGCAAAGGGACACGACAACGTCGCCTTCGTGGTGGTGCATGGCGCGAGCGCGAACAATGAAGAGGATCAGCTCGCGCTCACATCGCGCTGCACGTTCCCCATCTTGCAGGACACAGACGACGCGGATGTCTGGGGAGAGAGCATGGGCGGCAAGGATGACTTCTTTCTCTACGCGCCCGATGGCACCTTGCTCGAGTACCTCCCCCCATCGAGCGGCACCAACCTGAGCAAGGAAGAAGACTACGCCTCGCTCGAGGCAAAGCTCATCGAAGCCGCTGACTCGCAGTAACCCCTGGCCTCACCGCCATGGCTTCACCTGGGAGCATCACTGGCAAATGGTACCGCTGTTGATGTCTTCCCCGCGGAACCTCAGGCTCAACGGATAAGGGTTGGGCATATCGCTGTTGTCCATCGAGTAAAAGAGGGTGCCTTCGACCGTGCCTCGGATCGCGTTGCCGTTGTCCTCTTCGGTCAGGTTGATCACGAGTGGAGGCGTCGTATCACCTGTGCCGTAGATGGTCCCGTTTCCGACGTCGATGATGATCGAGGAATCACCTGACTCGCCAGGTTTTGGCGTGAGCAGGGTGAAGTTGGCCATGGTGCCGTCGTTGTCGTAGAAATCGCCTCGGATATTGAGCAGCGTCGGGCCGAGTTCCTGGATCGACACGTAGGGACCGGAGAAGGCGCCGACGCCGATGATTTCGAACTCGTAGTAACAACTACAACCGCCGACCTGAACCGCCGCCGCGTCTCGCACATCAGAGCTGCCTGTCAGGTAGGCGACGACCGGGTAGGTTCCCTCCATCGCAGGGGGCGTATAGACGCCGTCTTGTGTAACCGCGCCTCCGGAGGGCGCCTCCCATGTGACGTCCTCG
>CAJHUC010002725.1:0-13830 GCA_905146915.1 Ostreobium quekettii
TAAGGCCTATTGATAGTTTGTTGAGACACTGCCCTGCATCTCAACCGCAGCACGCCGACACTCCTCACCACCCTGGGGGCACTCTTCATATTGGTGCAAGTCAAGCGCTCATCACTCCGAGAAACGGGAGCTAAACTTGCCAAGCTTGGAACTTCAGTTAGGTTTCGCGAACCTGGGGTGCTTGGGGGTAAAGTACGTCCCATCTCCTGCTTGGTTAGTGACAATTGCCAGGAACACTTTCCTGTTAATTATAGGCTATTATAGTGCCCTACTCGAGCTTGTGACGTGGTACATCGCGTGCCATGAGGAGCAAGCGCGACGCCATTATCAACACAGCTCCAGTTTAATGCATGCCTTCGCTCTCCTAATGGCACCCAGTTGCAAGATCCTGGTCGCGCTGGGTGCACCACACTGCTGGAATCAGAACTGATTGGGTATTATTATAAACAACTGGATGCACAAACAGGTGGCAAGGCACTGGGAATATCATTAAGGACATTGATGAACGGACCACATACAAGATACAGAATTCCTGTCGTCCCTTTGCCCGGCTGTGAACCGTTGCCGCGTACTCGAGCCCACGCTCCCCAGTCAGCGGCCGCCACCCCTGAGTGCCTTCGTCAGCGCACTGCAACGTGGTGGCTCGTTGTGTGGGCGGGTAGGCATTATGCGTCGAAGGAGTTTTGAGTTGCACACCACGAGCAACTTGTCCCCCCGCCGGTTTCGCTCAAATTCTCTCACGGGCTGCGCTAAGTACCGTGCGCCGCGGTTGCCGTCCCAGCCAGCTCTCAGCAAGCCAGCACCAGGCCCAATCATCGCACTCAAGGCCTTAAGGCCCATCGCTTTAAGTTCGCCTGGGCCCCGCCGGGCCGACCGTGATGTGCCCTCCCTGTGTGCCGGCGATGGGGCTCAGCCGAATGTCAGCGGTGATCCTGCTCGTTGGCTGCCGGCAACGCCCACTGTCGCGGCCCTGGGCACCGCTGCAGTCAGGTCGCAACAGCACTGGTCACCAGCCGGTGGCCACCCACGCGCAGCGAATGTGCAGCGCCCCGATCCTGCAACGCGCCAACGAAGGAAGGCTGGGCACAACCTCCCGGTCCCGGGGAGACAGTCTGGCGCCCAACCCCGCGGAGGGCTCCCGCGCCACGCCTTGGCGCTCGATTCAAGCGCCTGAAGATGGCTGCTGATCATGGCGAAGGGGTGGAGGAGTGCAAGCTACTGGCCGGGTCGATAGCCATAGCCGCCCAGGGCTGCCTGCTGCTGCTCGTCATTTGCGCCCTGCTTTACAAGAGGTACGCGGCCGACGTCCGAGGTGACGTACGCCGGGCCTCGCGCCTGCTTCTTCGCGTCCCTTCGTCTTGGGGAATGCGGGCTGGGGACAAAATGGCCGACTGTCGATGGGTGTTGGGTCACAATTCGAGACGTTTGCTGAGCTCCATCGTCGCGGCAAGTTCTTGCCTTCGCAGTGCCTTGCATGCCGAAACATGTCTGGCATTGAGTCCAACATCGCCCTTCCAGACAGACGCTTTGGTTGAAACGAAGGGAACTTCTGATTGGGTGAGCGGCGCCCGATGGGCGGTTTGCGAAGCCCAAGGGATGGGAACGGGAAATTGTGCCGACCATTGGACACAGATCGCGCGGCCCGCTAAGCGGCAATCCAAGCGCTGCTGCTGCTCACCTGGAACTCAATTATCCGCCCGCATTCCGCTCCACAAAGGGGATGGCAGATATGGCGGGCCTGTGGATTCGTCTTGTGGAATGCGGTGTGTTGCAGACTGTCCACTGCACGGGCAGTCTGGATAGGTTGCAGTGACGATGAGGGCCTCACAAGGGCTCTGTCAAATCGCCAGTTAGAAAAATAAAGGAATGGAACAGACTGAAGCCTTATATATGGGAATCTGGAGGTGTGTAAGATCCAGATGGATCGACAGGTGTCATCAGAATGTTGCTTTGCCCAAGAGCATGGGTGCTGAGTTGTGCATCACGACGCCTGCAGAGGCCTGTAGTGTGGGAACGTACACTCCAATAAGATCATCAGCTGCTGCCTGCCACATCAGTCGAAAGAAAACATCAAAGTGTTGTCTTGTATTTTTCCTACGTTAGAAAACTGCCTGCAGTACTTGGAATAGGGGCGCATCTGGCACCCTGCCCAAGGTGCTGAACTGTGGTATCATGAGCCAGATCCTGAGTATCATTTGTTGACTGTGGCGACTGCAAGCAAGGACTTTAAAACATGCACAATTACTATAGCTGGTGATCTGACTGCTGATCCTCCAGGGAGCAGACAAACATATCAAGCACTGAGACTGAAAGTCCTGTCCTTGCCAATATCCTGCACAGTGCAATCCGTTCCTAAGGGTTATGCAGCAGTACTTGTAGACTTTTTATAACATCGTCGTCCCACTGCTAAGTGCTGATTCATCAGGGGTGGTGCCAGTCCACAAAAGCAATCACGTTTAACTGCAGCATTGTTCTGTGACGATGCAGGCATCGAGAGAAACCACAAAGGCCACTCTTTGTGTGGGCCTTGGATGTAGGAAAGCAAGGGGTGTCCGCCCTCGCCTGCCACTTTGCAAATTTGACCATATCTCTGTTGGTGTCAATGGACAACACAGAGACGTCGCAATGTAGCTTTTACTTTGCTATTTATAACATCGACCAAGCTCTGGGGACCACAACCACGATCATCATCCACAAGACGCTTGTGGGGATTGCAAAGAAGGCAAGGAGGGACAGGCGGAGGTCAGAGGACCATGAACTTGATGAGGGCATCAGTGGAAAGCGGTGGGGCGTGTTGGAAGCTATATCCCTATGTGGCTTTTATGGTGAACCACCAAGCTTGAGGAGGTGGGGCATCCAAGTGTCAGAGTGGGTGGGTGCTGTGCTACTGGCAAGGTGTGTCTCAGGTTCTTTCGACCTGCTAATGAAAGACGTTCTTTTGGTGCACGTGGCTCGGGCTGTGGACGGCAGATTCGATGGCCACCCCCGGGCACTGCTGTTCTTCGTCATGGTGTTCTACCCATTGCTGGTGAACATAACCATGGCATGCATTGTTGATGGCGTTTTGAAGCGCAAGAAAAAGTGGCATCGCCTCGGAAACACATTGCATGGAGAGGAGGCGCCCCTAATCAGTGGGGTGAGCAGCCCAGACGATGGCCATCGAGACTGCGAGCTATCCATTTGCTCTGATCTGCTTAGATATGAAAGTGACAGCGTAGGAAGTCCGCACCATTATGCAGCTGGCAAGCTGGGGCCGTCTTCACCTTCTGGTGTTGCCCAATGAGGAAGTGATGTTGTTGCCTGTGGTCTCAGATATGCAGGGTGAGAAATTTAGCTAATGGCAGCGGTTAGATATTCGCATGCATTAGGAATGCTTGGCTTTGAATCCACCCTATGGTTGTTGTCGCTCGCACATGCTGGACACTTCAGACGTTCAACTCAAGTTGGGAAATCTGAGGCGTTTTGGTGGCAAGCAGAACAGCTATTGGCTACTCAGAGGCCATGTAAATCAGCCAGCCTAGCAACTGGAGGGACAGGATTCACGGTGCTACTTCCCGGCATTTGGGCTGGCATAAAGAGTAGTTATTTCCAGAATAATTACAAGATGAGGGAACGACTGAGAGGAGAAGCAAAGCTTGCATTGCTAAAAATGCCGCAAACTGGATGCTGCATAGGTAGGGTGTGAGTGAGAATAGGAATAAGGAAAGCCGCAACGGCCCACACACAATACGACCTCACGATGCGAGATGCAGGAGATGTGTTGTTGTTACAATTTGGTCCGTTCAAATGCTGCTGAAGGAGCGTTGCAAGATCTGCGGCCAGCACAGGCGCGGGATGCGTGCCCAATTGTATGGAGGCAATGCCACGTTTGGTGCAGCAACCGGTGCCAGTATTCGACTGTGTCGTTTTGTGGACAAATGTCACCCGTTGCTCGAGCCCTACGGACACAAGGCAAGCGCTCTATTGACCTGCATTCATCAGGATACGAAAGCATGCCCAAGTTGCCGGCACGGGGCAACGCACAAACATCTGTGCATGGGGCGATTGCACAAAAGAAGTCAGGCTTGACCACAGCAGGCGTTACTCTGAAGCAGCCCTTCGTGGCATGCTGCACAGGAGCAGTTGGCCACATCTATCATGAGCTGAGAATGCCACACCTCAGAAGCTGTAACAGCAGCAGTGTCAACTCTCCCTGGCAGCTGCAGCACCATGGCTTTTCTGCCACAAGACGTGCAGGCGCTGCCTTTGATTGGGTTGTCGGCGACGATGCGCAAGGCCCATCCTGCTCATTGACAGACATTGGGACACGGCACACATTGTAGGAAACGGAAGCAGCACCAGCCCAAGCTCCGAATCCCAGCAGTGCGAAAGTGAAACTAAATTAAATACATGACTGGCAAGGCAATAGTGAGGCTCGAACGCCACATCTCCTCAGCGCACAGAAACAATGGAAATGAAATGAAAAAAGTGGCCGCCAGCGGCTTTCCTCACGGTGTGGAAAAAAATTGGGGCAGCCAGCCCCACAATGTGGTCCATCCAACCCCAGAATCACAACCTTGGGCTCTCATGGTTCTCCACTGATTTGGCATCCTCATGGGGACTCGATAGAAGGGCTCCCCGTCCCAAACTAACACGCCTAACCATTTCACCAGAGAAAGTGTGCAACAGTAGTCTGCTCTTCAGCACCGCATCCCTGATCAGTGCCTGCCCCACGTTAGCCACCAATGGTATGAATATTATCACGGTGAACAACAGTGCCACAGGGTGCCCCCGGAACCATCGGTCGATGAGCGCCGCCGTCTGCTTCAGACCATAAGATTTGCAGAGAAAGACGATGCTCCCGGTTACGCACCTTGACAGCAATACCGCAAGAAGAAATTCCGACAACTGTATTGCCCACCAACAGCACGATGGGGGGTTGCCATAGTAACCACACGCTGCCACTATTTCCCAGGGCCCTGCACGTTGAACAACCTGATCGCTTCTTTCTGATGAGAGGAGAAGTGCATCATGCAGGCAGGGCACCCAGGACACACTTGGTCTCCGCCTGCTAACCGCATACTTAACGAAACAGTAATGGAATGTCAGGGCGAGCGCAACCCCCAAAGTGTTGTCTATCACATACACAACGAAGTACCAAGAGCACTCGCTCGTGTTCGCGGCGTCCATGGAAGCCGCCATGCTGAGGAAAATATTAAAGATATAAACAAACAATGAGGCAGCACCTGCAATGCACAAACATCCATCAGGCACCATCAATCACCTGCAAAGAACGCATTCAAAAACTTGGCTGGGACAAGGGAGTGATCTGTGAATGAAAGCAGGCTATGCAAGCAACGGGGGAGCAGGCTGTGCAAGCATGTGTGCGGGTGGGGATGGGGGGTCTGTCCTTTGCCTCTAAGCTTCCAATAGGTTCACCATCTGGCTTTTTGCCTCCCTGAAGTGAGGGAGCGAATTCGCACATGGACCTTTCCCCGAGGAACTTTGCTGGATCTTGTGTATCTCTATTCTGCAAGTCTCCATTGGCAAATTTCGAGGGAAGCTTGCCAACGAGGAAGCTTGCCAATGAGGCAGCGATCCAAGCCACCAGTGGGACAAATGTGGCAAGGTGATTTAAACTTCTCACTTCTGCAATCAAAGCACTAGGGAAGGAAAGCAATACTTCACGGACCGTGTGGCAGACCTTATGTCTGAATTGATGCACACCAGCACACAATATTGTGCCAGGCTAGCCTGGCTCCCATTGCTGTGCCACTGTTCATTGACAATGTGCAGTCACCGCAACAAGCAGCCTTGAGGCCTACCAACAAGGAATTGCACATTCGATACGCACAAGAAGTGGTCACACATGCAGACAGAAGCAGCAGCGAGGCACAGAGCCCTACCCATCGCACATTCTACACTGTCTCTGCAAAAACCATGGGAATTGATTCCTGCCAACCGATGGTGGAAGAAAATCAAAACTTGCTTCCTTGCAAACTTTGTATGTCAGAAGACTTGCAGGGTTGAAAGGAGCTGTTTGGCAGTGAAAAATGACTGCAAGCTCGGCGGACACTGGTGCTGTCGTTGGTTGCCCCTTATGTAAAGTTGCAGCACTCTGCACAGTCAATGTGCAATCGGTGTCTGTACTTGCCTTGTTTTCCAACGTCGAAGATCCAAATCCTCCATGGCCGTCGGGGTTGTTCAATGTGCCTGCCAACAACCAATGGATGACATTCATGCTGCTGCATCCGGCGGTTCTTGAGCCAGCAGACAAACAAGCAAGCTGTCCGCAATTTGGAAGTAGGCTATTACCCACATTTGCGGGGTGCAAACACAGTCGAAGTGGTGAGTTCCAGAGAGCCCGCACACTGTAGTCTACGCACCAGCACAGACGCACAGGGGGTGCGCGTGCCGCCAACACAACCCACTGAACTCCAGTCCAGGACTCTGCGCGGCAGTGTGGCCCATTGATTCGATACCAAAGCAGTGTCTCTTCTATCGCCAATCCCTGCCAGCTACACGGCTTTCTCGGTACAAGCCTTCCGAACAGTGAGAGTGGCGCCGCAGGATCGCCCGAACACGCCCTGACAATGGCACGATCCTACCTCTTCCACATGAGCACTGAGAACACCAGCACCACCAGGACGCTCTGCGCCAAAGCAGCCAGCCATCCTTGAATCAACTTGCAATTCTTCACGTCCCTCAGCCTCCAATCCTCCATCGGGTGTCTTCCAGCCCACCCTTGCAGAACGTTGGCGGGCCCCGGCCGCGACCAAACCAATCCCCGGGAGGCCTGCTTGCTGGACTCCGGACTGGATGGGCCGCAGCGTTAGGCGAGCTGGGCACCCGAGGCTGCGCTGAAAGCACGGCGCAAGCATGCCTGCCGCCCCTGGCTTCAATCCCAGGTCCAACGGCGCCAATGGGCACCGCACCGCACTCCGCCCGGACGTACCAGGCCGATTAGTCAGCAGGCTCAAATGCCCTATCGGGCGAACACAACCACGCCTCTGACCGCTCACGCCACGGGTCAAGGACAGCCAACGTCTTCGGGTGTCGTTGGTCGGATGCGGCGGGCACAAGACCTTCACGGATCACAGTTGTTGCCCTGGACTCCGTGAGCGTTTCCCGGCGGCCCAGCGCGGCCTCCTGGGCGCCGCCCTCGGGTGCTCGCCACTCAAGAGAACGATCAGACACCGGAACCAGTGCTGACTTTGAGCGTCCGCAGTTTTTGACCTCGGGCGCCTCGCAGCGGGACTGGAAGGCGTTGTGCTGCAGCCTGCCAAGTTCAGCGCACCTCGGCTGTGCACTGATGGCTGCTTGTCAGTTGTGCACCAGCATCCTCCTTAATGGTCGTCGTGCCGAGACAGCGGTCAACAGCAGCGCATTTTTGTCCCTGAGTGCCTGCCATCCCGCAGAGGAAGTGGCTTTCAGGGGATGGAGCCGCCCAATGCGCCCACGCCTGTTCTTCTGGCTTTTGTGCTGCTTCGCCTTGTGCACAGAGGCGCCCCATTGCAGAGCGGATCTACACAGAGCACAGAATCGGACAGCAACCATGGGAGACGCTCATAGATTCTCTCTTTTGGCACACAATGGCCAAATGTCGTGCATGTTTGGAGACACTGAGTGTGGTCGCTGGACAGCATGGTCAATTGTGTGTTGGCTCAAACTTGCTGTGGCCACCCTGGAAACAACACCACAGGAGGTGCTCTGGTCAAGGGGAGGATTGCAACAAGGTGCCGAATCTCCTATTCACTCCCAGGCCTGGCCACCCCTCCCAGGCCCCAACCCCTACTTCACCCCCCCCCTTC
This sequence comes from Ostreobium quekettii, assembly GCA_905146915.1. Lineage (NCBI taxonomy): Eukaryota > Viridiplantae > Chlorophyta > Ulvophyceae > Bryopsidales > Ostreobiaceae > Ostreobium > Ostreobium quekettii. The sequence continues at coordinate 7,791 of CAJHUC010002725.1, forward strand.
CAACCCCACTCCCACCCCAACTGCCACCTCCAAACCCCAAACCCAACCCCTATAGTTGATTGCTTCCATGATGTCACGTCTTGTCTCCAGTGTGTTCCCAGCAACATCAACCATATATACCAAAAGGCCAAATGCTCTGACGAGCTCCTTTAGCTCAGTTGGTTAGAGCACCCGTTTAGTAAGCGGGAGGTCCTGAGTTCAACTCTCAGAGGGAGCACTGTTTTGCGCATGCGGTAGAATGTTTTTTCGAAGATTCCATACAACCTGCCCAACTCCGCATTCATATCCAATTGAGCATTTCGTTGCTGGGACGCAGCAATTCCTCTGTCGGCGCACCCGTTGCCTGTTGCCCTGTTGGACAGTTGCTGTCGCTTTGCACAGTGAAGCAATTCCAACTGCTTGCTGACCGGAAAGCGCCCCAAACAGCTCGTGCTTGCAGCGTCTGCGTACCCAACCTCCATATCAGAGTACGGGAGCCACTGCCCGCGGGTAGTGGTACTCGGCCGAGTATATGCTGGTTGGCTTGCTTGTGAGCGATCCATCGTTGGTGTGCTTTTGTGTTGGCAATTTTTCGGACATACCTTTTGATGCCGCACGTTTGAAGTGCCCAACTATTCTACACAAAGAGGTTGCTCCAATGTGCGCCATTTTGCAACTGTCTGGTCCCACACATGAGAGCAAATGGCCTTACAACATTCCCCTTGCCCGTTTCATCAAGTCGTCCACTTTCTGCTCCTGAAACGTTTGAAGCAGGCTGTTCCCATTTAATATCCTCGTCGTTGCAATCAGGAACTTCACGTTGGAGTTGGGCAGTCTGCTCAGAAATCTCAGGGCTGAGATCTCCGAGAAAGTCACACCCCCAAGGAATGCGACCATGACCACTTCCGGCCCTTCCCTCCCAATTGGACCCTTGCTCCTTTCACCACCATGCTGACTGTGCTCTCCCAATGCAACGTCAAAATGTGGACCTGGCAGCAGGCTCAGGCCATCAGCCCCCCTTCCACGCCAGGGAGCTGAAGGGGTTGACTGACTAGAATCCGTTTCCTTGCTTGCGGGCTTTGGGCGGGGCTGCTTCAGGGCCAGCTCAACGATACGAACGCTCAGCGGTGCATAGCCCCAGTATATGTACCCGATGTCCTTGGCCACTGCACTTGCACCTGTGTCGCCTCCTGTCTCCGCATCAATGTCTATCGCCAAGCTGAATGCTTTCCTGATTGAAGGAAAAGGATTGCGGTTTTCTGCCCTAAGGGTCAGCATCCCTGCAGACTCCAGGTGATTGAGGAGCACCAGGTTTTCATAGCCGAACGTCAGAAGGAATGCACGCCTCAGGTTGTCGCAAGATTTCTTGGGAAGGCCATTGTTTGTCACAGACAAGAGGCACATCAGGCGCAAAATTTGCATCATGTCACCTCCCCGAAAAAGCAGATCCTCGACATGTCGACACCCTTCTTCCAAACTTCCATACTCGATTACCTGCATAGCGCAGTTCAGTGCCATCATGGCTTCACCACAGCAGACAAGTATCAAAGCAGTTCACAGTGCCACACAATACACAATTGTAAGCACGATGCTGGTGCCATGCTGCCAACAGTGTTCCAATGCACCATAGCAGGCCAAAACACCACGCCAGGCTTCTCAACAGTAGCAGTCTCCTGGAGGCATAGTCTTACAAAGAAAAGCAGCAAGATTCAACAACTGGAGCAATCTCAACTGTTATTGCTTTGTGCAAGCAGACGTGGCTTCAGCATGCCAATGAAGTGGTTGGTGATTGCGGTGAATGAGGTGGACATTTCGTGCACACATTGGTGAGGGTCAAAGTGCTGCAAATGAGGGAGCACAGGACTCAAGCAGTGGGCTCACCTGTCGTTCAATTTGCAACCTGCTCTGGAACTTGCTAGTTGGAACCACCTTCATAACAGGATCAGATATGTTTGAGTGCATCTCTGCCAAATTGAGCTGCATGAGACGGTTGGTGAAATCTCGTATCTCTGAGACAGTCTTGCTGGACGCATCCTCATTGAGTTCTCGCCAGTCTGATTTCATTTTTTGAGCCCATTCTCGAATACGCGGAGCTGCATGCGGCCAGGGCACATCACGCATTTCAGCATGAAGGGAGTCTGCACTGTTCAGCACATACTTCTTGGGTTCTGATGGACCTGCTCGTGTCGCAACCTGCGCCGCACATGTAACCCCAAAGATCTCAGCCCATTCCCTTGCCATTGTTGCCATCAAGAGAGGAAGACTGTAGATTTCAATCTGTTGCCAGCTCCACAGAAGCGTTTAATAGGGAAACATTCGTTCAGTTAGCATTCACCAACACTGTCCAGTTCATGTGCAGGCTTCAACACACACTCTCTGTTTCCCGATCATTTCCTCACCTTCCAAAAGTCCAACAGACTGGTGGGTGCAACACACACCATCAAACGTCTCACAGAGAGTTGGAAACAATTCTTGACAGGGAGAATGCAGGCATTCGATTGTTTACAGGTGTAGTGCAGAGTACGGTGATGTACAAACCACAACACCTCAGTGCAACCCAGCAAACTTGGCCATCAGTCTTCTGTTCCATACTTTGCTTGCTAAGCGAGCAACAAATCGCGATTAATCTGTACATTCAAGGCAACCCTGGACTTCTTGGACGCACTTCATGGAGGCTGCAAAAGCTTTGCTCAAACTCACAAGACTCAAAATCGCTCAGCATACCTCGACTGTCACAACATTGTTCTTAATGCCCAGCATCTCGTCCACGATGCCTTCATAAGTAACTTGTGTCACCAGTGGTGTGATCAAATCAACGGCACGGTCGATGAGAATGAGCCTCTTAATCTTGCCCTCTTCTGTATCCTTGAGCCCCATTTCAATCCTTGCTTTCATGAATATGTTCTTGACAGCTTCTGCAGCAGCTCCTTTGCCTGTGACCCTTGGAATGGGTCCAAAAGATGACTGAAGGTGGGCAAGGGCCCGGGCCATGATATACAAGGACGTTGTGTCACCTTCCACAGAGGTCTCTCGAAAAGAATGCTCCAACTCTAAGGAGATCACATCATCATCAAAGGGAACAAACTCAAGTGGATACTCGATGAGTGTTGCATCTCCTTTCACACCCTCTTCCTCAATGATCTGCCACAGAGAAAATTAGCACCAACCCAGTGACAAGCTGTGGCCAAGTGCAGTTAACAGTATCACAGATGAGGCCATTCCCTGTGAGATCAGAGGTGCCACACAACCCCAAGATGCACCCAGTCCAGCTGAGGCACTTTGTCAATCGCACCTGAGAAGTGTTTAGAACCACAGCTTGAGCAAAGCAACTGGCAAGGTATGATCTAATGCACGTCGTGGTGCCTGTGCGTCATTGTTATACTCCCGATTCAATGCGAAGGCCTGCTGCTCTGAACAAACAAAGGGTAAATGTCAGGCGCCAGGTTCAAACCACACAGATCTGCACTCACCTTCTCACACAAACACGTGCACCTTGGTATGAAAGACACAAAATACTCGTGTGGATGACGCAGCCGTGTGTACGCCTTAATTTGAGTAGCAATCCTCTGCGCGTTCAGGATGTTTGCTCTGGCCTGCATCCAAGCACTGAACGGCCAGTTAACAACTAATAACCACTCTCCATGACACAATGCACAAACAATGGATCCCCAAGCAACTAGCATTGACATCTGCAAATTTTCAACTTTCCTCAGCGAGTGGCAATGCTCGGAAGCAGAGAGGCAATCCACCCTGTTCCCAAGACATGTGGCGACCTGGTGTGCATGCCTGTTGAGCATAAGCGGAGTCGATTGTCCCGAAGCAAACTCACCCACCAAGTACATAATGTTCCTTGCTTTGGGCTCGTCGATGTTCTCTCCCAATATGAACATCTGCTCGACGCCGTGCTCCGCCAACACAGCACCGGGGATTATGAGCCCCAACGTCCCAGCAATCTCAGGGTCGAAGATGATCGCCTTCGCGCCAACCATTGAATCCACAATGTCCACAAGGCGGGATCGCGCCCAATCCCTGATGTCCCTCAACGGGACGGGTCCCGCCACAAGCGGAGGGACCCTGGCTTGCGGCTTGGCAGTCATGGCTGCCTGAAAACGCCGTGGGCGACGACGTGGCTGTCACCGTCGCCTCTTCGATGTTGCGCGTCGAGGAGGAACGAAAGACCCTCGCGTCCGTCGATGGACAGAACCACACGCTTGAAACCGGTGCTGTGCTTCCGCCAGGCCCGCGGTGCCCTGCCCCAGTCCAGCGCAACGTAGCGCAGGAACCAACAGCGTTGGCTTTCCGGAGCTGCCTGCCTGCCTGCTGGTGAAGGCACAAGTGGGCAGTGACATACGGCTTGTGCGACATTGAAACTTCCGATGCACTACGATTTTGTTCAATTTTGGGGGTGTTGGTGTTGGCCCCAGTGGCGCAGCGGCTGTGTGCCCGGCGGCCTGCCCTCGCGAGCGCAACGCCACGATGAAGTACAACCCGACAGTGAGCTCCTCGCGCAGGAAGTGCAGGAAGGTGAGCCTCGGCCGAATCTGTCTGGCTGCTGCGCGCCGCGCAAGCCGCGTGCAGAGATTCTTTGTCCCTGGCGGCGCCCTGACATCGAACTTGTGTCTTGCGGTTCTGAAGAGGCATTTCACCGCCCCGTCGCATGTGCGCCGGGTGCTGATGAGCGCACCGTTGTCGGCGGAGCTGACCAACAAATACGGGGTGGGTAGATGTCCGAAACATCTGATTGGGGGCAGATTTCAAGCCAGCAGCCCACTGTACAGTGGTGCAGCGGGATCTCTGTTGTGCGAGCTGCTCACCGTGATCTGTCCTTCTGTTATTGGCCGATGTGCTGCTGCGCCGTGAGCAGGTCAGGGCGGTGCCTATCCGAAAGGACGACGAAGTCCGCGTGGAAAGGGGGACCTTCAAGGTGAGCCGGGGCCACTTTCAGAGCCAAGGCGTTGACATTTCCAGATCTTGCGTGTTTTAAGCGATCTCTATTTGAAGGTCTCCCTCGCTGTTGCCAGCAAAATTCTCTGCTTCGGACTCGGGATTGATTCATTGATTCATCCACGAAAGGATTTCTAGTGTTCTCAGCTGTCCATGTCAAGCACGTGCACTCAATGATGAGACAGCTTCATGCTGTGGCAGGGCCGAGAGGGAAAGGTTGTGCAGGTGTACCGGAAGAAATGGGTGGTCCATGTGGAAAGGATAACACGGGAAAAGGTCAATGGTAAGCTTATGAGCTGAGCTTGTGATTACTTATGTGGCAGGCAGGCAACAGCTTTTTGCTTACATTGGGAAACAGCCAAGTACCAAATCCCCTCTAAGGTATTGAATTTCTGTTAAGGTTTTTTTTATGCCCGTAGGTGCCACTGTCAACGTTGGCATTCGGCCCTGCAAGGTGACCATCACAAAATTGAAGCTCGATAAAGACCGCAAGGCCCTGCTTGAGAGGAAGGGTGCAAAGGACAAGGGAAAGGGAAAGTTCACAGACCAGGACATCCAGGCCATGCAGGACGTCGATTAAGTTTCACAGCGTTCTTGTCAACATGGCGAGAGAAGTCGTGGTGTTGTCTGTTGTGGTGGATGGCTAACCGCTCATGAAAGCTATAGAGCAGACGGCATTGGGCCTACCACAGCCTATGGCAAGAGTGAACTCTGGCAACATCACTGAGAGGTTGGATCCACTGGTTCGAGCCAGGATGTTGATGTACCTGGGGTTCTGGGCTAAGTCGCGGCCCACTCACGAGAATCTGGAGTACCTTGGTTAAAGTTTCCCTGATACTGTGTAATGGCGACATCCCAAGCATACAACAGCTGTCATGAGTGGGGTAGCGCATGTTGGGCAAGGGGATAGGCCACCAGACTTATACCACAAGATGCAAGCTGCGTCTCGTGCACACGGCAGTTGTCCAACCCCAAGATCGCCTTCTCTCTCGTCTTCTCTGCTCTGCAGTGCCCGATTCTCTCCGTGCTATAATCTGTTTGCTTGAAAACGTCGTTGATGTGATGCAGCTATTCAAGACAGGATACGGACTGTGTACACCTCCCACCTTGTCCACCA
>CAJHUC010002726.1:0-16924 GCA_905146915.1 Ostreobium quekettii
TGCATTCTCGCTTTAAGAGCAAGTACAGTGCACCTGAGACTGGTGGGGCATTGCTCTGGTAGATCTGGATCGAATTGTCTGCTGTCTGCAAATTGTTAGATCGCACTTGCAACTGTCTGCAATGCTCTGCCCAGACGCACAGAAGCGATGCCCTCTATGCTCCTCAGTACTCTGTCCAACAGAGATCTCTAGAAGCCGTCGGCCTGAAGATGTGTCGAGAATTCGCTGTGCCCCTCTTGTGTTCATGATTGTTGCAAAATGTGACGAATTATGCCAGTCCAAAAAGGATCCTCCTGACCAGGAAAGGTACTTTTCTGTCTGGGATTCATCTCCCCGTCTTCGTCCCTCACCTGCTCCTCTAGGCCCCAATACAATTGAGAACTGCGAAAATCAACACAAAGGGAAGCAATGGTCATTTGCAGGGTCGTGTTGCATACTGTGCTTTGTATGACCAATGCCAGATTGGAGGAAAATGTGCCTTTGCAGCTTCAAGTGCATAGTCCGCACTTCAAGCATCGTTGGAATTTGCCCACAAGCCCCATGATGTCAACATGTTCTGGCTGCGCAAGGGGCTACTGTTGCCTTCAGCATTCAGGGGCGCTGTATGGGCCAGAAATGGCAACAGTATTCCAAGAGTGATTATATGTGGTGATCAATTGCTGATCCACATTTTGAAATAAGTGGGTGGCAGTGACCCAAGCAAAGCAGTTGAGAGTTCATTCCATGCTGCTCAGTGATATTGAAGTCCCCAGGAATGCTGGAGAAATGCGAACTTAAAAGCGCATTGTACATCACTGCCACAATACCATGAAGAAGTCTGTTGCCATTTCTTGACTTTGTCCAGATTTGGGATATCATTGTTGGTGCACCGTCGAGGACCATCGTTTCTCAATCCAAAATGCTTGTTCCAGAATTGCTGTACTCCCCATAGCTCAGTGGAGGCAGATGTGCATGGGCAGGTCCATGCAGTGCCTGTGGTCATGTGCATGACCCTTGGTGGCCTCGATTGGAAGAATGGCTTTCAACTACACCTGCACCTCAACAAGAGGTTGCCCAAGTGACTGTGGCAGGCAGCCTGGGGGCTATGCTGTCTCCCTGCTTGCTGTTGTCTTTTACTTGCCATTCTAGACTTTGGCAGCGCCATTTTGCACAGTTTGCTCGTTCAAGTTTTAGACACTTATGCTGAGCACAAATTGAAGCCAAGGCAAGGAATGCTGGATGTTGCAACATACTCGAGCGATCTGGGCTTGTGCCACTTACCATGATGTTCCAAGGTAGTAGATTGAACAAACTTTAGAGGAATCTTTCACTATTCCTGTCAGGCCTTGCCAAATAGCATATGAGCAACCTGCCACAATTGAGGAGCTTTTCTAGTGCAAGAACTTACCACATGTCACAAGTCACATTGACAAGGTTCAGGCAGCCTTGCACCTGCACTGGACTGCTGCAGAGGGCATGAGGCTGGGCTGTTGCTTTGCTGCAATGATTACACTCAAAATTCTTGAATCCGTACTGCCCAAGCTTTCCAATTTGATGTCCCTTATCGTGCCTTTGGTCACAGCCACTCTGCAACGTGTAGGTGATTGAGACTGGTTTTCTTGCTGAGGCCGGCCCCCTGGAGGTGTTCGTTTCCATTCACTGCATCCCTGAGGACTTCAAATACATGCTGTCTGGTGAGCCGGAATTTGTGTCCGCTGACGAGTCCATCCGCATCCAAGAGGGCACTGACGTGCGGCTGCGCATCTTGAGCACCAAGATCGACACTGCGCAGATCGCCTGTGTGGGCACCATCAAGGAGGACTACCTGGGCGTGCTGGAGACCTGAGGCCTCATGGCCTGGCCCGTAGATGGCCACTGGGCTAGCAGGCACAGGCTGACACTCTGATGCTCTGTGAGAATTGGCGGGCCAGCGAATGAGCTGGCATCAGGGGCAGTAAAGGGAAGGCACCAGGGGAAGAATGCAGCGTCTGGTGACGTTGTGCCTTGTACGGTGACTGTTCAGCACATCTGCAGGTGACATTGCTCTTGCGCAGAGTTGGTGTCTGTGGCATGCATGTAACCGTGGCGTGTCTGTGGTGTGCACACAATGTGCTTGACTATTAGCGGTGTGTCTACTGGGAGGCTACGGTGTGGATTTGATCCTCTGCAGCACGACTATGGCACTTTTACGTAGTGAACTCCATTTCTGTAGGTTTGCCTACATTGCATGCACTTTACGGTCCGTGTTTCAAAGGGACGCAATACACACAGAGCTGTGAAAGGAGCCAGATGTGGGATTCGGTGAGGTGGGCTGCGATAGAGGGCTGACACCAGCCGGGTGCGCGGATACCATTGCCCACGTGAAACAAGGACGACGCTCCAATGGAGGGATGCAGAGGATCAGATTGTCGATATCCCACACAACAACCAGTTGGCCTTTCTTGAAGCCTTCCCAATTGTGCGAATCGCACTGTTGAATCCGCAGAAGTTGTTTTGGGAATTGGGACGTTGATTCGAGGTTTCCGCTGGGACTGCAACTGCGCGACAGTGGCATTGCATTTGATGCTGAAACTGTTGTGAGATGAGGGAGATCAACTGTGAGGCAAATCAGCTGGCATGAGCCCCGCACATGTTGTGCCAGGGAGGGGCTGGAACCTGAAGTTTGAATGTGATGTAAAATTTGGAACTGTCTAACTCTGTGTTCTACGCCCATCTGACGAGTATCAAGCCCATTTTCCACCCATCGTGATCTGCAAATGCTCAGGTGAACTGCGCCATTGGAAGTCTGTACACGTAGAGTTGGGCAGTTGTTGATGATATGGACAGAACTGGGTACAGCGCGATTTCCTTGGAGCAACTCGTGCAAGGCGCACACCCCCTCATCGCCTTCACGCACCACCATGTTCAATGCCAGGCGGCGTGCTGCTCTGATACCAAACGGTGCCAAAATTAAAGTTTTCCTTTCCGTTTACCTTGTTGTGAACGCGTATTCAGGAATTGGCCCCTTGGAGCCAATTGCAGCTGCAATTCACAGGCAATCACAGCGGAATTTAAAACACAAACTCTCCTCCACCACCTCCTTTCCTCTTCTCGTTCTTTGACTTGTTGGTGTTCCTCCCCCCAAGTTTCAGCCGCTGCTGTTTCTTTACCCGCCTACGCTGATGGCTTCTCGCCCACTGCTGCACCTCCTGCCGCACCAACCACGCCAAGCAGAGTTTTAGCGGCAAAGCACGAAGAAAACATGTCCACTGTTGACTGCGCTGCAGTAATAACACAAGTGCTGCGGTGTACTGCAATTTGTGTGCCCATCAGATTGCGCAAGGCGACGACATTATTGGTACGGCACTTACAATAACATTAAATGCGACGCAATCTACTGGGATCCAAAACGACTCGTGTAACTGCCGCATGTCAGCATTCGTACACAGTATTCGCTGGCGCCATGCGTTGGTCATCTGGTCTGGAATTTATGCCCAACATCGCCTATAAGGTGCAAGGGCAGTGTTTTGTCATGTTCATGTGACAAATGTAATCAAAGGATCTGAGCTGTTGTCATGGCGTCAGAAAACAAAGGAAAGAAGAAAAGAAAGAGAAAAAGGAGAAAAAAACAAGAAGCAAAACGCCCAGTGGGCCTCCCCACCTTATGGGGAGCTCCCTGCCCACTCTGGCCAAACGCCTGAGTTCCCAACTCGGCGTCCTTTCCGCCGTCTCTCCCCTCCTGTTGATTGCTGGCATCTGCGACGCCTTCCGCCCTCCTCGCCATCTCCCGTCGGGCCTCATCATCATCTACACTGGCGGGAGCGTCGTCGGCGCTCCCACCGCCGCTCTTATCGTATGCAGGGATGTCGTCCTCATCATCCACGCTGCAGAAATGAGAAGGACAACATCAACAGTCGATCAGAAGCCAGGAGTGGCAGCCACATTCGTGTTTGCAGGAGCAGAAGAGAGCGCTTTCTCTTGTTGATTCTATCATGGAATGAGACTAGTACTATTAGTACAGCCCAGTACTCTTAGTACACTTAAAGTGTTGTTGTTCGACAAGGGATGCACCATTGTATGTCTTTCAACAGTCTGTCCACGCAGTGGCAAAGTAGAAACAGATAAGAAGAAGAGAATAAGACGGCGTTGCTTCAGCAGCATCCAGCGCAGGACGCCACCAACGAGCTGCAACAACGACAGCCAAAGCGCACCATCGCTGCAGGCCAGCACAAACTCCAGAAGTACCACAACTGCAGCTAAAATAGCTGAAACAGAAGTTGTCCCCACGCAATCCATCCCATGGCCACAGGACTGCGCTCACTTGTCTTCGCTCTCCTCCCCTGAAGAGGCAGCTTCTTCCTCGCTGCCCCGTGCATCCGCGGCCACATGCTCAGACAGGATTTTGCGGTCCCGGGCTTGAAAGCCGGATGCCGAAAGTTCAACGTCTAGGGGGCCCTGGCAGACGTCACCGCCATCCCCTGTACCCCCTCCCTGGCCCTCCGATGACCTTGAAACTATTTCGTCAAAGTCGGGCCGCACGCACTCCAGAGACTCGTCCTCTTCCGGGTCATAGTGGAGCTTGTTCTGGAAGAATCTGTGCAGAACAAAGCGAATGTGGATCCAAACAATGACAGCAGAATCTACCAAATACAAGATAGTACAGTACAATGATAACATAATACATTTTCTAGTGCTGAACAACACCCCACAAGTATAATGGACACAACAGAAATAGCAGTAAAAGGGTAGTCAGAAAATAAAAGTACATGACTCGTTCTCCTCTTGGCCATACCGAGTGGTGTTCGTTCTGAAAGTAGCTGGCACGAAACACAAAATGGGACTTGAATAGCCAGAGCATTTTCTGAAGGCTGCACGCCCCCGTAAACCACCAAACACGACATGTAAATCTCAATCAAAAGGGTGGCAAGAACAACCAGGCACATGATTGAAGAAAGGCACAGGCACCTCGAAGGCACCGCCAGGCCAATTTCACACAGCCACAATTCGGTCACGTCGGACCAGCAGATGGGAGCCTGCTTCCCAATCATGACAAACTCGGTGGATCACTTCACACCATATGGGCACTTGCTTAAATCGCGTTGATTGCCAAAAGCTACACATCATCAACGTACCATGAATGGGAAGGGAACCAAGCACTAACAACCACGATTTTCGTGTCAATTGGCACTGGCAGATGAGAACCGTCTTCCTCACTTTATCAAACACTCGATGTCCCGATCAAAGAGGTGCTTGGCGTTGGGGTGCCGCACAGAGATCATCTGTGGAAAGTCGATCATCGTGATCTCCTCGTCGTCGTCTATCATGACGTTGAACTCGTTGAAGTCACAGTGCACAAGGCCGACCTCCGCCATGCGGACCGCGCACCGAATGATGTCGGTGTACACTTTGTTGGGGTTTTGGACACGGTGGACCTGGACAATGGGGTAGCCTTTCACAAGGGACATCAGGACTGCGTGCCTGCCAACAGAGCACCAAAGGGGTGAGAAAAGAATGGCGCAAGTGTGAGAAAATGTGAGAAAGGGTGGACAAAGAGGACGAAAAGGCAAATACAGTGGACGTATGGGAACAGGATTGTGGGAGATGGGAATGATGGCGGATCGACATGCCTAGTGCTGGGCAAAGGCTGGTGTGACGACGAAAACACACAGCCCTGATGCTGCAAGGCCGTGCACCACTTGCCCCTCAATATTGTGGGGATTTGCCAATCGGGCACAGTTCGTGAAATCCTTGAAGAACACTGGAATGTGCACTGTGTTGGTGTTCAGGATTAGTACACACAGGTCCACAAGCCAAACGTGCCAAACCACACTGTGAGGTGTGGTCCATGTGTCCAACCATCCATCACAACTGCCGTAGCGCCTGACATCGTCCATTGGTACGAAGGCAGTGACTTGCAATAACAAGATGAACCAAATGAGGGTCCACACACCAGCAGTCAACAGAGTAGATCTCTTGAGTTCTGTTCAAGGGTACAACATGAGATGAAGATGTCTCTCTTTTCCAGGACACAACCTTGCATGTGCGCAAGGGACGGTGGAGGAAAGGGCCTTTGAGAAACGTCTGTGACAGACAGTCCTTGTGACAATTCTTGCTGACAACAGAAATGTACCAGAAAGGGCTGCAGAGGCCTGATGCACAAGTTATGCGTCTACTAGCATGCTCAACTACAGTGACATTGTGAGATTATAAGAAAAGAATGCAGAAATCAATGGGACTGCATATGCTGTTCTTTCTGCATTCATTCTAATGGAGAGAAACTTCAATGTACACCAGTCCAAGTAAGCACCAACGCTGGCCCCAATCCCCTTTCATTGTGAGTGTGGTTATCATTATGTTTATTCCATGCAACCTCAAACTTCAAGGGAAATCTAGGTTGCACTCCACTGGGTAGCCACAACTCAATGGACTGACTTGCATTCACCTTGAACCGATTTCATGTCTGATGGTCTACGATGTGGTTCACGGTTGTGGCATACCAGAAATGTTAAAAACTTGTGGCCATATGCTGATGTGTGGTGCAAACCCAAGTGACCAAACAAGAAGGGTTAAGAAAGCACGGGTTCATCGTTTGCCTATGTTGACGTTGTCTTACTAGCTAATTTCATACGTGCACTAAGCACGTGGGGTTTGACTATTTTTCCAAAAAGCACTGTGAGGCCATTGGAGTCCACTGGTAATCAGACACTGTCTGACGATTTGATTCAGTACAGACATCTTACATGACCATTGTTTCATAATTGCATGTTGTCATTTTTTTCAGGTTGTGTTCATATATTTTACTGTCTGATTGCAGCATCACAAACGTTGTCTATTTTGCACTTTCCCTGCAACATACAACCATTAACAATTTACCTGTTTTGGTCCAGGGCCTCAGGCACCGGGAAGCCTCTCTGCCCCAGGGCCTTCATGAATGCGTACTCCCCCAATGCTGACAAACGGGACAGGTACAGCCAGCTGAATGAATTTCTGTGGCGAAGATAGTCCCGCTTTGTCTTCACCGCCCTGAACGATGTGCGTCCAAGACGGTGCAGCTTGAGTATGAGCACATCGCCATCCTCGTTTGTTGCCTGTGAACACATCACACCTCCACATCAGTCGCATCAGGCCCATCAAGCAGAGTTGAACTTTGCCTGGCAGTGAGTGCCAGTTGCAGTGTCACAGCATACTATTGTGTCTCAACAAGTACAAACAAAACACCAGAACATCATCTTGGTTCATTTTGGAACTTTTAAGGGGAGATGGACAGGCTCTGTGGTACAAAATCGGGGTGGATGGGACTGTGATCATCATGACACTGTAAGGGATAGGTCGGTGCTCTCATTTTGGGGTAAGACACATTGAGACTGATATCATCAAGAAATAGCACAATCCCGTCAACTGCACAGCCTAGGGCAGACCTAATTTTTTTGCCTGCAAGGCAATGATGGGCGTTTCAACGTCTGCAGCATTTGTTCCCACTCTGCGCATGGATTTCTTCAACTGCAGCTGTATCAACTGTGCAAACAATTTGCTGGGCTACTGGTGGCTACTGGTGGAGGCAATCAGAGACAATGTTCTCTCCACACAGGCACTGACAGTCCAGGATATGAGCATGTTTGAGAGGAAATAGACATACAGTCAGACCTGTTGCTTAGGGATGACTGGCGCCAGTTTGTCCCCTTGCCAGGCAGGCAGGTTTCAACCACCTGTACCACAACTATCCAGAATCCCATGTCCCTTGGTATACTTGAGCTCATCAACCCTTCCTTCCCATTGCACATTGCAAGCCTGACCAGCATTTCTGCTGGCAAGTTAAGGATACACAATGCTATGACCTGCTGAACCTCAATCCACCATAATGAAACACAACAATGCAGCAACCATATGAATGTGATGAGAAAATCTGCAAAACTGAAATAGCCATATTAGTCAACAAAACAAGTGCAACTAATGCAGCACACAATCCCAGGCACAGCGTTCAACTGTGACTATATTCAATCGAACGGCCTTCACCTCAAACACATCGGACTCCTTTCCCACACCAATCTGCCTGCCGATCCCCGTGATTGAGCCACGCTGCACAAAGGTGCGGAGGGCAAGGTAATCGTAACCCATGTACGTCAAGCGGTACCCATCATAGTTCCTGTTCTCATGATGGACCAGTTTGTGCTTCAGGAGCTCACGAAGGCACCTGTGTGTCCCGCCCCATCTGCACACAAACATGCAATTTCCAGTGAGCTGGTGTCCTACCTGAAACGTGAGTCATGGACTGTCTTCTTGCTGACAAGAAAGTATATCATGGCATGGGCCCCTTCACCCCCACCCACCAACAATGTTTGTGTGAGTTGAAACTTGTGTTGATAGAGATAAAAGACAATGCAGAGGTTTCTAAGCACAAGAGGAGCAGCACACAACGTACACATGGTGAGTAAATGCAGAGCAGTGTCCCACATTTCAAATTTCCAAAATTGTGACGTGTACACTCACCAGCGGAAATGTGAATGGAAAGCAGAAACATATTTTTGCAAAAGGAGAGGATAATGTGAAGTGTGGGGCGCAGTTCAGATTACACGACAGAATGCGGTTTCCATTGGGTCCAATGCCGTTGACAATGTGCTGCACACCAAACAAAGCACGCCAAAGAAAAGGAACAATGCAAAGCGATATTCTCCACTGAAGAATGGATGACATAATAAATCTGCCTCAGCCCCCCAACCCCCTTTTTCAATCCCAATCCTAACGCCGCCGCCTTCAGATTTTCAACACTCACTTCAGCTTGGCGATGCTCTCCACCAGCGGGATTGGCACGATCACGTGCTGCGCAGAGTGAAAGCAAGGCCATCAGCGTTTCACGATCCCGCCACACAGCCGTCGAGGCAGCCGCGGGCCGCCACACGGCTCCGCGCTCACAAACCCTTGCGCCAACACAAGCCGCATCCGTGAAATGCCTTTCGATTCGATTCCATGGGTGCATTTGGCAATGCGCTTGCACGAGACAGCGACAACACATCCTCCAATGGCGGCGCCCCGCGCGAACTGCCCAACGATGACAAAACTCACGTTCCTCTGGCCCATTTCGACCGCCGTGAGCACCCTGAAGTCATCCTTGCTGAGCAGCCGCAGCACGCTGACGTCCAGCTTCATCGCGCCGGGACGCCCCCCAGCCGCGCCACTTGCGGGCCCAACCGACGAGCTTCAGCGGCAGGCGGCGGCAGCCGCGACCTCAAGTGGGGTCTGCCCCTCCCTCTGCGCACCAGCACGTTGCCCTCGAGAACCAGTTTGTGCTGTGCCCACTGCACAACGCAAATTACAGAGAGAGCAAGGTAGTGGCTAAGCACACTGGGAGCGGAGTAGCGATTGGCCTGAAGTACCCAAAGAAGCAACACTATCGGTAAAACAGCGCCTGGGGACCATTTGGAACCGGTTGACGTCGGTGTCTGAAGAGATAACCCCCTCTGTTCCTCGCAGCTTCTAATCAGGGTTTCCCTCAACAGTCCTGTTGTTGTGCCTGCTGTCGTGCCCGGCGAACCACTCCGGGGGCGCCCACGCCTGCCCCCGCCCCATCCCCACCACGCCCTTCCCCCTCCTCGACCACCGCGCCGCCCTCCAGCGATGAACCCTCTGACCCAGATCAAGAACACGCAGAAGGCCACCCGCCGCGAATGGGCCCTGGGGATCGGAGATTCCGCCTCGTGGCACGCGCGCTTCGCGCACTCGGCCTACGTCTTCGCGGGGGGGCTGAATTACGAGCTGACGGAGGGGGACCTGCTGGCGGTGTTCGCGCAGTATGGCGAGGTGGTGGACGTCAATTTGGTGACGGACAGGGAGACCGGCAGGTCGAGGGGGTTCGCATTTGTGGCGTACGAGGACCAGAGGAGCACCGTGCTGGCGGTGGACAACCTCAGCGGCGCCAGGGTGGCGGGTGCGTGTGTGTTGCGCTCTTAAACGCTGCGCGTGATCCTTCAAAGAGGTTTGGAACGAAGGGAAGGAAGAAAATGCGAGACAGTGACACCACAGTCATTGGAGAGGGGAACGTTGGGGGTGGGGGTGGGGAGGGGGGGTGGGGGGTGGGGGAGAAGGATGGCGAAGCTCTTTGGGCCACCGTTTCGTTGACGACGATCAGAGTTTCCGACAGTGGGTCCTTCCATGGCGGGATTTGGGACAGTGGTTGCGAACAGGTGATTGGGTGCCCTGCCCTCGAATGGGGCATAGGCCTCTTGATGCCTCGATGGATGGTGTAGTTGTTGTGCGGATGTGTTCCCTCGTTCCAGAGTGTTGCGGTAGGTTTGAGAGTCCAGTTGGCGCCCCCGTCCAAGCCAGACGAGATGTGGTCGTTGTGCCAGCTCGCAAGGAGGTGTGGAGTGATGAAAGCCCAAAGGAATGATCACACGGTGGACTCCTGCTTTTGGTGTTATAGTCAGTAAACAGCAAGGCTCAAAATTGTGCAGCATGTTGTCTCTGTCCTGTGCTACCGAATCTGCAAGGTGCCCACAGTGTAAGAACTGCTCTCAGTGTTCACCGGTGAGGCGAGTGGGCTTGCAAACATTGCCAACTTGGAGGGAGTCCAGATTTTTTCAAGATGTTGTTGACTCCAGGCTGACAGGAGACAAATGGTTGCAACTTTGCAAACAGCATGGATGGTTGCAAATGGCATGTTATGTGGTGCTTCTGAGAACTGGGGCTTTTGACGGCGATCAGCAAGTTACTGGGGCACAAGGAAGCGTCGCTGCCTAGTAGCAATGTTTGAAGTGCCCTTGGAGAGGACAATATGTGCTGTTCCCCTTCATCCGCATCCCAACATTACACGTGTTTTGCAGTGGACAGACTGCAGCTTGCAGCGCCATCTTCACAAATGCCATTTCGAAAACAAAATTCCAAGGTACTCCTATGGTGTGCTGTGCAAAAAACTTGGCACCATGAATGACACGTAAGGAAGTTCTGTGTTCAGAGCCATGCATAACATCAGATGCAGCAGCAAGGGGCAGTGCTCTGTAACTTTTCAGCCCAAGCGATCGAAGAACTTGCACACTGTATCAACAAAGATGGAATGTGAAATGCACACATTTGTAACAATGGGACTGATGTGAGGCGTCCCTTCGAAACGGCAGGCAGGACGATCCGTGTGGAGCATGTGGACAAGTATAAGATGAAGCAGAAGGAGGTTCCTCAGGCAGAGGCGGTGGGCGGCAATGCGGAATGGGAGGGGCAGCAGCGGAGCCGACCAGACAGGAGCGCGGACGATGTAGGGAGGTGGCAGCATGACAAGTTCCATGAAATGGAGGCAGGGAACACAGAGGCCGGAGAACCAAGGGCAGGTGAGAACTGTAGATGTGTGTAAAATACATTCATACTGCAAATACAGAAAACAGCTTGGTAAGACCAGATAATAACACTCATGCTTTGGCTGCATGTTTGGACGGAATTTTGGACTGACAATCATTTTGTGCATTTGATCCCATTTTACTTACCTTTGTTTCCAGTACTACAATGAAGATGCATTGGTCAGTGGCCACACGTTGATCAAAATGTTGCTCCCTGGGCTTTTGCAGGTGTGGCTGTGCACGGCAATGGCGACGTACCCTTGGGCCCAGTGTTTCAACAGATGAGCCAGCACCTCAAGGAAACTGCCAAGAAGCTGGTGCAGGAAAAGCAGGGCAGCAAGCCAGACAGTGCAAATTTCAAGGTGGGATGCCAGTGACAAACTGACAGACAGCTGCACATTCTCACTTATTTTGCTCAAAGTTGCATTATTTGCTGCAGCGTTTGTAGCAGCATCATTGTCCCTTCCATGTTTCAAGCATTGCAGATGTGTGGATGTATGCATCCACTGTCGCACTGTTGATGCGATCGCATGCCAGTGCATTGATTGACGATCAATTTTGATTTCTCACTGCATTCATTGTGGTGAAATGTGCTGGGCTGCATCCATCAACACAATCATGCGCTGCCAGTACTTTGTAAGCCATAGACCTCTCCGCAGGTCGCCTGAAGAAAGTCCTTTCATGGTCACTTCAATGCACAACATTGTAAGAAAAAGTCGCATTTACCCATTTTGAACCAGTTTGCAACCAATCGATCAGCAGGAAAATGAAGTGGGTATTGAAACACTGGGTATTGCTGTGCCCACATTGGGATCAGGTGAAGAGGAAGAGGGACGAGGGGACAGGTCCAGGCAGCCGCCATGGCAGCTCCCCGAAGCGGCACAGCGGGAACATGGGCGAGTCCAACAGGCCACAGCATGGCAGGGCCAGGGACGATATTGACAGGCCACAGGGACTGCAAGGCCAGGCACAAGGGCGGGGAGGCTCCCTGCTGTCTTCAGGGAATCAACAAGTGAAAACTCCTTTCCTGGAATATTAACTCGGGAACCAGTGCTCGCTCTTTCAGAGCTCGCTTTCAAACCACTCGAGCCTTCCCTAGATCAAGAAAAACTATCCAAAGGAAACCAATCAAGGCTGCTCAACACTCGCTTGTCGAGAAAGGCATCGAGAAACAAACAGGACAAAAGCTGGAAATAAAACAAAACTATAGTCCTCAACTAAAGAAAATCAAAGAAATCGAGACAACTCGAGGATCTTTCAGGGATCATGAAACTAAGCCAAAGGCTATCAAAGCAACTCGCGCAAGGAAAAGAAATCACCATCAAGCTCATCCACCAAGCTAAAACAAGCAGAAACAAGTTTCAGGCTCACAAAATCAAATCTCCGGGATCGTCGGCGCTCATGTCTTAAATATGCCAGCGCTGGGCTCGTCAAGTTAAGCAATGAAGTATCAGTGGATGCCAGGAGTGCGTCAAGTGGTTGCAGGACCCGCTGCCTCGTGACTCTGCTCTGGCTGCTCTTTTACTTCAAACGTTTATGCATTCATATGGAATGAAGCTTTTTTGTTCACCTCAACCCACCAAACTGCTGCTCAGGACACGCTGGCTTGCCAGTTCTGTTGTGCATGCGACGTCAATCACCACAGGCCTTCGTGGGCGCAACTCTCCATCCATTGCAACTATCAGCGAGGATGGGCTGCGGCCCATTCAGCTTGGTGCATTTTTTGAATCCAAGTATATGACGTGGAATACGAAATTCAAAGCCACTTTGCTTCTGCATTTGAAAACATTACAAAGCCTTGAGCATGTGTCGTGATGCCAGGCGCTGCTCGTACGTGGATGTGTTTGTTTCCATGATGATTTCAGTTTCCTTCCGGTGCCCGCCAGGCTGCTGTTGGTCATCTGCTAGGTTCATATGGTCTTCACCTTTTGTGCTTTTGATGACTTTACAGGGCATTCCGAGGTCCCTTGATCGCGCAGAATGAATACATACCAGGATTGACACAAGATCCTTGCATCTTGTATGGCGTTCCTTTTGGTGCAATTGCACGAAGTTTCGCTCGCGCCGTGTTCTTCACCGGAGTTAATTCTCACACTGGGCATAGCACACTGGGTTGTAACCACTACACCATGCCTCTCACACCACCATGAGTGTGATGTTCTCCCGAACAGACGAGGGATATCCAAGAATGTGGATCCTGTTTTCATTTGAGAATGCAGCAAATTTGCTTCTCCTGAATCGATAGCATCGTGCTGCAAGCTTGCCGATGTGTATTTGTGGAAAGCGACAATGCGATCATCAGACAGGATATTCTGGATAAAAATAATCAAGGAACTATGACAGGGGAAAGTGTTGGTGAACTTTTATGCTCATGAGCAAATGCCGGCGCGAGTTTTGAATTGAGGCTTAGATCATCGTCGCAGGCTACAGCATCACTGGCTTGCACCAACATCGAAATCCCAATTTTCCTTCCACACATATCATTTGCAAAAGGTTCGGCCCTCATATTGCTGTTCTGCCACCAGGGTCCAACCTCCTGCGACGTCGCAGCCCCGTGGCCCGTGGCTTCGGTGGGGGAACTGGGAGCCCTGCCGACGCCATCGACCGCCCCGGCGAACCCCAAACCTCCTGGCGATAAATCCCGCTGACGCTGATGACGCCCCACCATCCTTCCAGGCCTTACCTGCGACGTCGCAGGATATTGGGCCTTACCTCTGTCCTGCTTGCGATTGTTTCTCTGAATAGATCAATAGACCAATTGATCCCTGGACATCGCTCCCATCACGGCACTTTCCGGAATCACGAATCTCATCAATAAGGAATTTTCACCCCTGCGACTTCACCACTGACACCAAACCCGCAATGCTGTCCCATCGGCAATGAAACACCTCCAGTTTTTCATTTCTTCTGGCGGCCTGCATTCGATGTAGGCCGCCAGCAGAATCGAAAAGGTGCTGCAGGGAGTTCCTACCCTCTAGATTCAACTTGTAGCACTTCACGTACCCGTAGCTCTCCCCCACCCCCTCGCAGTGCAAGTCTTCCGCACCTGCGTCCGCGTCCACGAAGGGTGTCCCGTTGCTGAGAACACCATGGGGATGGTACCCATTGACGCGGAACTGTCGACTGTCCAAGCAGTTCTCCGGCGCGACGCGTCCCACCTCCGGTGGGCTGTTCCTGCCCTCGGCAGAATCGAGGATTTTCGCGCGCACCCACATGGCTGGGAGGCCAGGGCTGCAGGTGTGGGTGCTTTACCCAGGGCACAGAAAAAACACACCTTAGTGAGGGAACCGATCTCCTCTCCGGGATGTTGATGGCGAACGTGAGCGACAGATGACTTTCGGGTGCGACACTGATGCAGATTGGTGGGTTACGTGTGCGTTGCGTTTGGTATTGGCGCGTGCAAGGACGAGGCCGAGCGGCGCGCTCCTGTCATGAACTCGTTTCTTGTCTCCTCGTCACTATCTGCATCATGCTGGTCGCGGGTATTCTGGTGGCCCCAAGAGCGCGCCCCGGCCCGGTGGGCATCCACAATGTAGCAGTACTCTGACATTCACTCTGACGCCGCGTCGCATGTGCTGGCCTGTATTCTCCGGCTTCAGTTGTGCAGGAGCCTAGCACAAGAATTTGTTTCATTGCTTTGCCGAACGAATGTCCGTACTACAACATGAGTGCAATTGGCGGCGTGGGGAGCGTTACTCACAATGTATGAAGCAACTAACTGTGCAGCGAGCAGTGCATGTGCACATGAACTTCTAATTGGACTGGGCTTGTTTTCCAGTCCTTCCGTCGGCTCACCGTATGCCGGACACATTTGGACAGGTCGCCCTCGCCAAGCGCCGCGCGAGGATGCTCTGATCGCAACGGGGGCGCGTGTCGGGCATACGCCACGGGTCCCAAGCCCCTCTCTGGCCACAGGTGCGTATATTAAGGGGCGCCGAGTCGGTCGCACATTTGACCCGGGCTGCCACGTACGGCCGATCCAGACAGTGCGCATTGTCTCATTGAGCTCAATGCTGATGTGCTCACTACCAATCCGAGGGTTTCGATGAAGCTGCGGTTTACTTTGTCAAGCCAGCGAGATGCCGGGCCTTTCCTCTCGAAAGGGCGCACTCGCGCGAAGGGGGACATCTTCCCAGCGCTCACCGACGCAACGATCGCCGCGATAGCAAACTTGGCCATGTTGGCTGCCAGCCGTTAACGCAAACGGAGACGGCGACTTCTGCCAAAGGCGCTGGGAACGCCGTGTAGGCGGCAACGGGTCTGTTCCTTGTAGGATCCTCTTCCGGAAGAGCGCTGGACATGCGCCCGTGACGGCTGGTGAGACAGTCGAAGGGTTGAAGCAGAAGATGGTACATCGTATTGGGAGCCCATGTGCAGGGATCGAACGCGCCTGATCGTACGACAAACTGGCGCTTGCTGCTGAACCCCAAAGCTCTATCTGTTGTGCAGTCGTCGAGTGAGGCTATCTGAAGGGAAGCTTTGCACGTTTCTGACAAAGCACGGCTGTGGACACATCTAGTGGGGGATACGCGTCCCACCCTGTGGTCGAGGGGCTTTGTGGTGAATGGAGCAGGAATTGGATGTCCCGCATCACGGATATCAAATTCTTGGAATAAAGGCGTGAAAAGCAACCACACTCTGGGTGCGCTGCGAATGCCATCAAGCGGCCGTACAAGATCACCAGAGGGCGCCGCCCGCAAGAGAAGCTTCCAGCCTCATGTAGCGGGAAAGAGGCTTTCGTAGAAGCCGCAAAAGTCTCCGAACGTGCAAATCGATCATTCCACCACGTCACGCGTTCCTTGGACACCTGGGCCGAGACGAGTATGGCCGCACTGCGATGCCTAATCGGCCACCTATCGCACTTCCGCCTCCACTGGCGTGGGGTAGCTGTCGATGCTGAGCCTCGAGTGCGATCAAACTAAACTTGTGATGTGGCAAACACTGATGCGGGTTGGCAGAACGGGCATTATGGAGTTAGCAACATATCGCAAGGTGTGTCGGAAACGCGCAAAAATCATGCAGGGTTTTTGCGAGCAAGACCTCGAGGAATTTTGATTTCCTCCTTCGGCGTTCCAGAGAAACCTCCACATGAAAGGAATGCATAGAAGCGAGCTGCGGAAAGCGCAAAATCTGCTGCAAAAACCAACATATTGGCTGTCAATACACATGCAATACAACGGGGATAAGGAACCAAGGAAGCGGGGTGCCAAAGGGATTGGTCAATGCCCAAATTTAACTGCCAAGACGCAGATCATGGTATTTGACTTGGCAGCCCACCTGGGCTACTTTTTGTTGTTGTCTGTGTGGAATGCATCAGGCTGGCTATTGGCGGCGTAGGCACTTTCTACTTGCATCTTTTTACGCCCAAAAATGGTTTTCACGTTTTGCGAGTAAATGTACATAAAATGGGTATACATAGGCGGTGTGTACATAACGACAGTACTTAGAGACTCAGTGAGACAGGGGAGTGGCATCCAGACGCGCTGGAGTGGGCAAAACCCGACCTTTTGTTTGACGAAGACGTTAGCCCCTGCCGACGGCTAGGTGGAATCTGTGGTGCAGGTGCTCGAGAGGCCGGAGATCTGATCACTGTCTGGGACATACCATACAAGGTGGGTGTGCCGACGAGCCGTAAAAATGGTCAT
>CAJHUC010002728.1:0-42028 GCA_905146915.1 Ostreobium quekettii
AAGCTGGGGGACGTCTGGGCCGGGGGGCGGGAGCAGTCCAGGGTGATGTCTCTGGAGGTGCTGAAGAAGGAGCTGGTCGCCCTGGGTGCACCCGCAGCGGAAGTTGAACAGGCATTCGTCGTGGAGACGATTCCGATCCACACCACCAAAATGGACTATGCGGGAAACATACGGCGCAATTCTGTAGAGGTGGGCATGGAGGTGGGCGCCCTGGAGGGCGCATCCATGGAGGTGGAATTTGGTCCTGATTGGACGCAGAACTATGTCTTCAGTGCAGTGCCCAAGACGCTGCACCGGTTCAGATCGCGGCCAAGTGCGGAGAAAATGTTCAAGTGGGCGGTGCTTAAGGCCCCCAGGGGCAGAGGGCCGCTCTTCCAGCGCCGCTGGTTCCTGGTGATGGAGATGTGGACCTCATCGAGGCTGGTGTTCCTGAAATGCGACAGGGCGGCCAGGGTGAAGATTCTGGGCCGCGTGGAGCCGCCGCTGAGCATCAACCAGCTGGTCGAGCTGATTTCGGGGTTGAAGCTGGCTCAGGTGGGGTGGCTTTGACAGGGGCATTTCTCTGCCACCTGTTGCTTCGTGTTCTCCCAACGAGACAAGTGGGATTGCAGCGGGAGCCTTGCAGGGTGGCCGGGAAGGGGTTCCCTACAGGCGGACGTCAAAAGCCCGGTGTGCACCGCACCCTTAGGTTTCTTATTGCTCGGCCAGTTGAACAGGCGCATTGTTCGCTTGTCCAATACCATTTCCTTGCATCTTCTTTCCAGCACTCGTTTCCGTCCCCGCAACGGCAATCGGCTGCGCACTCTCAATGTCACAGAAAAGTGACTTGGCAGCCAGCGAACCCCAGCTGGGTGGGAAGGGCAAGTAGGGGAGATAGGGTGTCCGAGCGAGACTGTTCTGTGTTGCACCCCAGGTCGGCGCCAGCCTGCGAATTGACCCCGAGTTCGTGGGGCTGCACAAAGTGGTGAGGGATGCGGAGTGCGCCTGCGTGGTGAAAGTGCTCAACAACCGGCCCCTCAAGTCCAGCGGGAGGATTGAGAAGACCGGCTTCTTCAAGTCCGCGGACGAGGCGGTGCGGGAGGAGCGCCTGCTGGACGAGGTCGCGCGCCAGCTGAAGTGGTGCCAGGACGACGTGCTGAACGACGTGGTGACGCTTGACGACGCGAAACTGGTTGAAGTTGAGGGGGGACGCCCAGGCGTGTTCGAATCGGTGGCCGACTTTGGATCCTGAACAAGGAGTTGCTGGGGGATGGGGTTGGGTAGAGTACAGGGTTCCTTTGTTCTATTGGGGCTTGGCGGCGTCCCGATTGCACCGCTCCGTGAGCATGCCGAGCGGCGCTCACCGATGCAATGCCCAGCGGGTCAACTCATCAGTGCATCGGTCTGAAATAGTGCGGGTCAGCGCGGCTGGCGGCTTCCGACGCCGCCGGGACACCGATTTGCTTTTTGATGAGTTGCGTGGCGTGTTGGAGCAGCAATGCGTCAGGGCAAGGAAGTGCTGCTGGTTGAGTTGAAAAGGAATAGTGTCATGGGCAGTGTCTTTCTTTGTGTTTGTTTTTTTTTTCGCTTTTGTGACCGAACGAGATTTAAACTGATCGGCTTGAAACGCCGGAACGGAGCCTAATTCGGACAGTGTCCAGCAGAAAAAGCAGACTGGCCCTGATGTGGACACGGGGAAATTAACGGCTCTGCCTTGCAACTTGAAGTCCACAGTTGTAAGTGGTACAACTGGATGGTGGGTGCCAAGCGCCACCATTCTGTAAAATGCACCAGTTCTTCACAGTTCACGATGCGATTGGTAGCTTGCCACTTTGTCAAATTTCCGTGCCGTGCACTCTGCGATCCATCTTTTTCATCAACAAATTGCAGGCTGTATCTTGCTGCTGTGCAGTTGGGATTGAAACCGTACACCCCTACATAGCGTTCCGAACCAAATGTGATGTGTGGGAGCCGCCCCTGGGCGGCAAGCTGCCTCCAGTGCTTGTGACATCAGTTTGAGCTGACACTTGCAAACTTGCGTGTTGCTCGCAACACTGTGTCGAGCAAACTTTGGCCTAAGCACCTCAATTTGGACAGGACGCCTGGCAAAATTTTGAAAGCTACCTCAATGCGGCCAATGCCGAGCCATGGTGAACGAAAAATGACTGATCCTGGGAAGCTGGTGGACAACGGGCAAGGTGGTGGTGGCTCTGAGGAGTTTGGGTGGAATGCAGTGGTGGGGTTTGGCTAGCTGTCCCTCCTGAAGGTGTCTTCGGTTAATCGAATGGGAGGGTAGTAGCTGAGCTGTTCTTTGACATAGGGCGCTGAAACCTTCCAAAGTTTGAAATTTTGAGCGTTGTGGCTTTGGCTGCGCATGTGTTTTCTGAAGGACTGTTGGTATTTCGTTCACCATCTTATCCAATGTCCGCAAGTTTGGCGGAACAAACCATCGGTCAAGTTTCTCAGCAAGCGGTGCCGTTCGCCACTGGGGGACACAAGCATAGCAATGAGTGCAGTGGCTCCTTGCGGAGGGCCCCTTTTGAACGGGCGTTAGGAGGGTGGGAGGCAGTGGGTATCCATGACGCTGCAGAGGCTCTGCCCATGCAAGTTTCCAGTGCAGGAAGATACGGGCCATGGCGCGTGTGCTCCAGTGCAAACTGGAGCAGCGCATATTCGATTTGCAAATGTATGGCCATTGTCCCACGTGGGTGGACAAGCTACATCAAAAACCGAGATTTGAAGTTTTAATTTAAACTGCACCACGAATCCAACGTGGGCTAAACACAACATTGCAGATCAGGAGGATTGTGGCCCTGCATGGCTGCAGGGAAAATTGCTTGTCGAGCAATCATTTTGCGGCGAGCAAAGATTACTTTGCTCGACGTTCACCACGAACGGCGGCAATTTGTTTGCATGCAACATGGCTTGAGTTGCTCATACGCCCTAATCAGCATAGCGTACAAAACAATGCAAGCGATTTTAGGGAACACATTGTTACATTCGCTGCTAGTCACAGAATGGCTGGCTCATGATTCCATCATGTGTCAAATTGACTCATGGCGACACCTGGCTGTCGCAGCCATCGCCGGTCCCACCGATTGCCATCGGTGCTCGCAGCCCCTCCATCCCGATAACCGGTGCGAGCCAATCGACACGCATTGCTGCGGCCGATCGGTGCAGATCCTTCCGGAAGGATCCTCCTTGCAGTGCTGCCTTATCGGACACCGTTTCTGAGTGAGGACGCAGCTTCGTGAGCTTTGCCGATGGGTCCACTGGCCGGTTGGAGGCCTCGAAGGCTGCGCAGGATTGCGGCCTGCGGAACGCGCAAACAGCGAGAGGCACCAGCGCTGGTGGTGGCGCAACCCAGCAACGGTCTCACGGAGACAGCTGACGAGCTTCGTGGGGGCAGATGATGTACCGCCACCGCATCACTCACAGTGGCAGACAGGGCAGCGAACGTAGGCGTCCAGCGAGATGCAGCAGGCCTGAGATTGTACGTCCCAAACGCATTCCCGGACGGGAAGACTTTGCCAATGTCGGCCAAGCGCTTCACCAAAGGTGGTCAAATGGAACTGACCCAAGATGTTGATGTGTGCAGCAACAAATCTGCGATGACTTCAAGTCAATCTACGCAATTGATGACTATGCCACCGAGTTTCAAGCAAGCTGCTGACCAATCTGTGTGATCAATATCGTCGTGCAGCTCGATATTTATGGAAATTGCTGTGAGCTTGTGCTGAATACTTTGGCGAATCACAATTTCGAAGTCCTGGTTTAAATGATTGAGGGACTCTCATGATGCTTGCTGGCGATAGGTTTGAGTTCACAGTGATTGCTGTGTACAAAATGACAGACTGACATGCGTTTCAGGTTGATTGTTCCACAATTGATTCAGGGCAGACTACTGCAAGGTGTGATGCCATTATTTCTCAACTCTTCTGTTTCAGGCGGATGTATCTTATGTGTCTCTGCGAGGCTTGACAGCCCAAATGGGATGCGACCTGCTACGCACGGAGGCATCAGAAATCTGGTCATGAATTTGGTCATGAAAATCTATGGGCTTTCGTTGCTGATGCGCTGGGCGAGTGTATCAGTCGTTTAATTCAATCAAGAAACATCACTGGGCTGATTCATGCCGTGGCTGTGACGTCACAGCGTTGTTCTTGAGCAGCACATTGTATTCCGAGAAAAGGGCGGGCGGAACCGTAGATGCGAACGAATATTCCTGCGAATCTTACAGGTCACGGCACAAGTTCGATTGTGGTGCTGTGTGTGTGCTGGAAAAGCGACGAATGAGTGAAGTGATGGCCTCCTGAGCGTTGCAAGGTGGTTATGTGAGGGTTAGAAGAGCATGTTGTGAGTTTTGGGAAGCACGCTCAAATGTGGTGAGAATAGTAGAGTATGAGGCGTAAGGTGAGTGAGAGTGATGTGAGCTGCCAAGTTTGGACGTGACCTAATAGAACTGGTGTAAAATTTGATTGCACTGCACTCTCTGACGCGGCTAGGGTACTTGGGGTTTGGTTGCCGTGCTGTGTGGGGGACGTATGCTGCTGTGCCCAGTGTCTGAGGGGTTGAACGGACGGGCCATAGTCCGCGAAGCTGTAAACACCCCATTGGAATTCTCCTCATGCGCAAGCCGTGCACACAGGCTGCCGCGCGCAGCCCGACCAGATCGGCTTCACAGCCAGGAGTTTGAGGTCTCCTGCGCTTGAATGTCGGCAGAAAGCGCCCACTGCAATCTCGCCGTTCGAGTGCATGGGTCTCCAAGCGATTCTGTGAGAATCGAAGCGGTTTCCCATGTATTTCTCACCCAAGACCCGGATTTCTGCGTGAGCCTGGACGTCCAAGGCCTGGAGACCCGTTTAAGCCCGTTTAATGTGTTCCGTAGCAGAACCGTTCGGGACGTTTTCGCGAGGGATCTGGAGGAACCCAGATTCATATCCTTCGACGTAAATCCAATCGAGCCGGAAGGCGGGACAGGCGAGGGCTTCGCGCTTTGTGGACTTTCGCCCAGGTGGTTTCCATGACAGACGGCCACCTTTTGCAACATAGATTGCTTTAGAGGCGCGGAGCCGTGAACGAAGCTCAGATAACTTGATGTGCCCACAATCAGCGTCGGAAAAAAGTTGCATATCCTAGGATATGGAAACGCCCATATCCTCACCCATATCCAGGATATCGAATATGATATGGGAGGATATGCATATCCTGGATACGGGCAGCATATCCCAGGATACGGAGGTCGTATCCTAGGATATGGCCATATCCTGGATATGTATATCCAGGATATGCAACTTTTTTCCGACGAGTAATTAACGTCGAGTGCTCGTTGTTGACATTGGCAAGCTGGTCTATGGTGTTTTGTTGCCCTGCCAGTCACCACATTTCAAACACAGTCCCAAAGTGAATGCCGGGACAGCATGGCCAGCATAGAAATTGATACGATGCTGACTAAGGAGCACATGTCCCCCTCAAGCATAATTTTAGTAAACTGAGATTTGAAACGGAGTGCATTCACCTGTGCGTGATACGCCAAGATGCCTGGGGTAGTCAAGTTTTGGGCAGGGAGCATCTAAGAATTGTATTACTGCTTGCACCAATCGGTGACTGCTTGCACCAAATCGGTGACTGCTATGTACTAACCTTAGTTTTGGGGTTAGGTTTAAAGTTGGGGTGAGTTTTAGGGTTAGGGTTAGGGTAGGTTTAGGATTAGGATTTAGGATTTATTTTTCAGGTTAGGTTAGTTTTGGAGGGGTTTGGCGCAGGCAGTCACCGATTTGGTGCAGCCAGTAATTGTATGCCCATCCCTAAGGACTCTGCACAAGCATCCAGCATGGGTTCCCACCTACCATCCCTCCACTCGTGGTGGCGGGCCGCATCACTGATACTGAAACTCAACGGGCGCCTGTGGAGCGACTTCTGCGGCAATGTGCGCACCAACTCCAACTTCTTCGAGATGAAGCTGGGGGACGTCCGGGCCGGTGGGCAAGAGCACTCCAGGGTGACGTCTCTGGAGGTGCTGAAGAAGGAGCTGGTCCCCCTGGGCGCGCCCGCATTGAAAGTTGAACAGGCATTCGTCGTGGAGACGATTCCGATTAACACCATCAAAATGGACTACGCGGGAAACATACGGCGCATCCGTGTGGAGGTGGGCGCGGAGGATGGCGCAATGGTGGCATCCACGGAGGTGGGATTCGGTCAGGACGAGAGAGAAAACTACATTTTCAGTGCTGTGCTCTAGTTCAGATCGCGGTCCAGTGCGGAGATGATGTTCAAGTGGGCGGTGCTGAAGGAACCCAGGGGTAGCAGGCCACTAGTGTGTACTCTTGCAGCGCCGCTGGTTCCTGGTGGTGGAGGTGTGGACCTCATCGAGGCTGGTGTTCCTGAAATGCGACGGCGTGCGCGAGGTGAAGATTCAGGCCTGCGCGGAGCCGCCGCTGAGCCTAGGGTGGGGCGACCGGCCCGGCCAGGGAGATGGAGGTGTGGACCCGCTGGTCCAGATGGTGATGGGGTTGAGGCTGACTCAGGTGGGGTGGCACTGACAGGCCCTTTTTCTCTGCCACACTTTGCTTCTTGCTTTTCCAACGAAACGTATGGGTGGGCGGCGGGAGCCTTGCAGGGTGGCCGGGAAGGCGAAGTCCAAACCCCGGTGTGCACCGTGCCCTTCTGCCCGATTTCTTATTGCCCGGCCAGGTGAACAGGCGGAATGCTTGCACCTCCAAGTCCCATGCATCCTACGTGCGGGACTCTTGTTCAACCCTACAACGGCATTCTGCTGCACATTACCACTGTGACAGGAAAATGACCTGCGGGCCACTTTCCTGCCAGCTTCCTGCTGCCAGCTGCCAGCTCACGATCCCTTCCCGGGTGAGGAGTACAAATAGGGGCGATAGGCGTCCGGGAGACTCTGTTCTGTGCTGTACCTCAGGCACTAGGAAGAAAAGGGCCAAATAACACGTGTTCAAACGTGTACAAAGTTTACGGGTTTGTGTTATTTTTGTGTTTTTAGCGTTCAGAACTTTGATGAAATGTGTTTTATGTGTTTTCGCAAAAGTTTTATTTGGCCCTTTTTTCCTAGTGAGGTCGGCGCCAGCCTGCGCGTGGTGGAACTCGCAGGGCTGCAGAAAGTGGTGAGGGAAGCAGAGGGCGCCCGCGTCGGGAAGGTGCGCACCAACCGGCCCGCCAAACCGAGGATCGAGGAAGCTGGCATCTTCATTTCTCCTTACGATGTGGTGCAGGAGGAGCGCCTGCATTACGGCGAAGTGCGCCAGCCGAAATGGGGGGAGGACGACGTCCTGGACGACGTGGTGATGCTCGGCGGCGCGAAGCTTGTGGAAGCTGAGGAGCGAAGCCCAGGCGTGTTCAAATCAGTGGATTAATTTGGATCCTGAATAAAAATGGAATAGGTGCGGGGTGGGGTGGGGGTGTGGCGGTGGGAGTTCCTTTGTTCTTTCATGGCCTGGGGGCGTCCCGATTGCGCCGTTCCGTGAGCATGCGGATCGGCTCACCGATGCAAGGGTCAGCGGGCCAACTCATCAGTGCGCTGTTCTGAAATGGGCGGGTCAGTGCAAATGGCGCCTTTCGACGCCGCACGGACGCCGAGCTCTTTTTGAGGAGGGGAGTGCCGCCTTGGCGCAGCAAGGCGTCAGGGCAGGGAAGTGCTGTTGGTGGAGGTCGAAGGAATATCCCGAGGAAGTTCTTCCTTTTTCGGTGATGAAATCAAATTTCAATGACCGGCTTGAGCTTGGGAAGGAACCCTAGTTCGGACAATGTGCGACAGCAATACCACAGGCCGGTCCCGATGCGGACGTGGAACGATCGATGGCTTCGTATTGCGGCTCGAGGTACACACAGTTGTAGTCAGTAAAACTACACGGCGGTTGCTAATCGTCACCATGCTGCGAAGCTTAGTCATATAGCCTTGATGACGGCAGTGCACCAGTCCCTCACAGTTCGTGATGCGATTGGCAGGTTGCTGCTATTGCTGTGCCGCGCACTCAATGACTCACCTTGTACATCGACAACTTACAGGCTGTATCTTGCAGCTGTGGACTTTGATTTGAAGCCGCACACTCTCATGTGAGGCTCCACACCGAATGTAATGCGTGGGCGTCGCCCCGCGGGTGGCAAGTTGCCTCCAGTACTTGCCACGTCAGTTTTAAGCTGTCACTCGCGAATTCGCGTGTCCCTCCCAATCTTGTGTCTGGAAAATTTTGACATAAGCACCTCAGTTCAGACAAGGTGTCCAACAGGATTGTGAAGAGCTAGCTCAATTCGAAGAATACCCGGCCATGGTGAACGAAAAACGACTGATGCTGGGAAGCTGGTAGACAACGGCATGAGCAAGTGGTGCTGGGTTCCGGGAAGTTTGGGTGGAATACAGTGGTGGGGTTTGGCAAGGCGGCCCCAGCTGAATTCACCTTCGAAGGCGTCGTTGGTCAGTGGAGTGGGAGGATAGTAGTTGAGATGTGGCATAGGACATTCAACCCTTCCAGAGTTTGAAATTTTGAGCGTTGTGGGTTTTGCTCCGCGCATTCTGAATGACTGCTGTCCCTTCAGCTATCCAATGCTCGCAAGTTTGGCGGAACAAATTATTGGTCAATTTTCTCAGCAAACGTTGTTATTCAGCATACTAGGAAAAAAAGGGCCAAATAACACGTGTTCATACGTGTGCAAAGTTTACGGGTTTGTGTTATTTTTTGTTACGAATAGGATGTGGGTGTGGGGTTCCTGCCCTCTTTGAGCCGCGGACCCGCCTCGCCGGGCACCTAGGTCCTTACAGGGCACCTAGGCGGGACCACCCCTCCTACTCCCGTATCCTAATATGGATAAAGGTTACATTGGGTGAGGAATAGTACGTGCCTTGGGCAGGGCGTCCCCCACACCAAGGGCCGTTAGTAGGACGTCTCCCACATCAGGCTGGTGCGCGTAACATTCGTCCCCCTCAGGGAGAGGGGCGTCCTCGTCCCAGTATAAGTGAATACGGGAGCAGAAACATTGTATGTATGTTGGTGGAACTGGCTGTGCGATTTGCCACATGCCCAGTTAACAAAACACAACACACAAAACAGTTTTGGATGAAGAGAAAGAGTGGTTGTTTTACATGACCGTCCCGGCCTTCACAACCCTCATTAAAACTCTTCCTCAGCCAAGTGGCTGGAAATGTTTGACCTCCCGGCCTTTCATCGGCGACCACGATGCCGAGTACCACCAGCAGCCCACGCCGGTACAGATCGGCCCGGTGCGGCACCCCGCCGTCGCCCACGTCCGCGTGCACGCTCAGGCGCACGGGGAAATGGCACGTAGGGGTCGGCGGTCTCCAACCTCTCCCCGTTGAGGATCGCAACGGACATGGCGTTCATGTGTCCAAACTGCGACCTTGCACGGGGGGCAGTATACCCAGTGTTTTTCTGGGCCCAGCGCAAGAGAACCTGTCAAAAGCATAAGCACACATGAGCATGTTTCAGTATGTACATCCCGTACTTCATGCAGTTTGCATTCGCATCACAGGTGTTCTGCCATTTTCAAATGCTTGAACCAATTCCTGTGCATTTGCAACTGACTTTGCTGATTCCCAGCTATTATGCTCATGTCCATATCCCAGCCATTTGACAAGGTACTCAACATAGTTTTTGCGTCTCCCACGCTTTTAATCCTTTTGTCAAGGATACGTTCAACTTCATACTCCAGTTCACCTTCGATCTCGATAGGTACTGGGGGTGGCTGTACTCTGCCACTTGCCTTATAAGGCTTAATCTTCGATACATGAAATACTGGATGTATCCTATGCATGCTGTCCGGGAGTTCCAGTCGATATGCGACAGAACCTATCCGGTCGAGGATGGTGAAGGGCCCAATCCACCTCGGTAATAGTTTTCGAGTCCCAGGGTGTTTGAGAGTAATATGCTGTGTCGAAAGGAGGGCGTCATCTCCTTTACTAAACGACACCTCTCTTCGATGGCGGTCAGCATGCTTTGACTGCCTATCTCGTGCTTTCTCTAAGCACGCCCTGGCCTCTTTCAGCGCTGATTGGACACGGTGATCAAATCGTGTCACTGCTGGTAATCCCTCCACGAGGGGCGTACCAGACTGCCTCAAATAAGGCTGCTGCGCCCTTTCAATGGCCACTGCCAAGCCGCGGGCATTCGGATTGTCATAGCCCTTTAATGGCTTCCGAATTTGCACACCAAGAGCTAAGGGACTCTTTGGGTGCCTCCCGTAATTCAGATAGAACGGGGTTTCTTGGGTGGAACTGTTTTTCGAGTTGTTCATTGCAAACTCGGCCATGGCTAACAGTTCATCCCACGCGTCATGGTCAGAACGCGTATAACTGCGTAAGTAATCCTCCAGAACCCGATTCATGACTTCGGTCTGGCCATCCGTCTGTGGATGGTACGCAGTGCTCATGTTGAGCTGGATCTTCCACCTCTCGGCCAGGTACCGGTAAAACCTGGAAGTGAACCGAACGTCTCTGTCGGACACTATCTGAGAGGGGAGGCCGTGGTGCCTTATCACATTCTGCACCAACAGGTCAGCTGCTCCTTCTGCGGAGAGCTCGGTGGTCGTAGCTGCAAGGCGGACCATTTTGGTCAGTCTATCGACGAACACGACGATAGCATCATGACCTCCCTTAGTTTTTGGCAGTTGTGTAATGAAGTCCATGGACAACTCTGTCCATGGCTCCTCAGGAATGCCCAGTGGCTGTAATAAGCCTGGGGTCTTATGACGAGGGTACTTAACCTGTTGACAAACCAGGCAAGTATCGACGTACTGGTGTACTTCTCGTCGCATTCCTGGCCACCAGTAATGCCGCTGGACCAAGTCCAGGGTCTTGGCTTGACCAAAGTGCCCTGCACTTGGATGGTCATGAGCCAACTGGCAGATCTCAGTCCGCAGACTGGGAGACTCAGGGATATACACCTGAGTGCCTCGCAGCCACAACCCGTCTGTACAGCGCATATCTTGCTGCTGTCTAACAGACGCAAGCTGGGGATCCTCGCCATAGGCCTGACGGATCCTGGAGGCTAGATCTTTGGCCTCTACCGTTTCAGTTGCCTCTTTTTGGCTGCCCCGCTTATGCTTTACTCTTAAGCCACATACAACTAGTTGACTTTTCCTCTTAGCCTCCTGCTCATCGGGCGATGGAGGAATGCGAGAGAGTGGATCAGCCACATTCTTTCGCCCTGGGCGGTATTCCCAGTCAAAGTCAAACTGTTGTAAGATTTCTGACCACCTGGCCTGTCTGCGGCTCAGTTGTGGTTGTGACTTAAGGTAGGTCAACGGACAGTGGTCCGTTACCAGTTTGAAGCATGTTCCTTCAAGGTAACATCTCCACAACTGGACAGCATGGACCGAAGCTAAAGCTTCCTGGTCTGTCACGCTGTAGTTCAACTCCGCTGGGAGGAACTTTCGACTCGCATAACAAATAGGGTGATTGTCCTGCATCAGGACCGCCCCCACAGCAGTTTGTGAGGCATCGGCGATGACCTCAAATGGTCTCTTAGGATCTGGCATTTTGAGCAAAGGAGCCGTGGTCAAACACTCCTTGATATGCTCAAATGTTGACTGACATTTCGACGTCCACTCCCACTTGCCATTCTGTTTGGTCAAGTCTGTCAAGGGAGTCGCCATTTTCGAATAGCCCTGAATGAACTTTCGAAAGTAATTTGCCAGTCCGAGGAACTGCTGTACGTGCTTCACGCACTGAGGTACAGGCCAGTTCTTCACCTTTTCAATCCCTTCGGGATCTGGGCGAATTCCTTCTTGAGACACGATATGTCCCAGATAGGAGATCTCCTCCTTATTGAACTGGCACTTGTGCATTCGACAGTATAACTTTTGCTGTCGTAACACTTCTAACACCTGCCGAAGGTGTTGTATGTGTTCTTCAGCAGTTCGGCTAAACACCAAGATATCGTCCAAGTAAACTAGGACGTGTTTGCCAAGTTGATCACCAAATATATGGTGCATCGTCTGCTGGAATATCGCAGGGGCATTCGCAAGTCCAAAGGGAAGTACTTTGAACTCGTACAAGCCCAATGGCGTAACAAACGCCGTTTTGGCACAATCTGCCTTATCGATCCGTAATTGGTAGTACCCTTGCTGCAAGTCAATAGCCGAGAACACCTTGGCTCCTTGCAGTTGATCCAATAGGGTATCTATTCTCGGGATCGGCCACTTATTCTTGATAGTGGCTTTGTTCAATGCCCGGTAATCAATACACATTCGGAGGCTGCCATCTGGCTTAGGAACGAAAAGTACAGGGGCCCCAAAGGGACTACTGCTTTCCGTAATCAGACCTTTCCTCAACAGGTAATCCACCTGTGATCGGATCTCCTCCATTTCCTTCGGGCTGTACCGGAAAGCTGGTCGCTTAACCGGTTTGGTCCCTTCCTCCAATGGGATAGTTAATGACACTCCTCTGTCTGGAGGTAATCCCTCAGGGAGTTCATCAGGGAACAGATCTTTATACTCCTCCAAGAGGGCTGTGATCTGTGCTGGTGGAACAGCATAAGTTGTGGTCTCCCGACCTGATGTGGCCAAAGGGCCTGGTGCGTCCCCCTCAGGGAGGTCGCCGACCCGGCGAACCAAAACCAAGCGCAATGGAGAACCACGCTGGTAGGCTCGACGAGCAAAACCCAGCGAACACAAATGACCCAACCGGCGGGCCGGTAAGGAAGGAGAAACAGTGGAACGGGGAGTACTACGAAGAGTAATCTCACGTCCACGAGAAACGACACGGATATGACCACGACGATAATCAATGACACCGGCATGCTCATAGAGCCAATTGTCGCCGAGGATAATGTCATAGTCGTCAGAAAGGTCAATGACCAGGCAACGGACTATGTCCTTGTAGCCTTGAATGGTCAAGGGGACATCGACAACCCCCAAAGAGGGGAGGGATGTCCCATCCGCTAAAAGCACTTCACTTTCCATGTGAGGATCATCCACACGTGGAGGTGTGGAGAACTCCGTGGGATCCACAATACGTCGCGTCGCACGTGCCAGACGGCGAAGGCGATGAATGCGACGAAGCTGTCGATTAGACAGTGCATGTGGCGAATGGGGCTTTAAGCCTAACCGACGACAACACGTCGGGTTGATGTACGCGGTGCCAGTCGCCCCGGTGTCAAAGAGAATTGAGGCGGGCTGGTGCCCGACCTGGCCGGTAAACGTCAAACGAGGCTGGTCTTGTGAGACCCCTCTGATGCGGTGTTCCGCTGATCCCACAAAGGGTTGATAATATACGTTTACAGGCCAAGGAATGCCAGGCATTTCCTGGCGACCAGGACGATCATCCTGCGGTTGTGTAAACAACCGGGTACCCTTTGGGTAATGTACCAAAATGCGCAAGGTGCGCAACCGGGGATCGTCCGTAAACGTTCGCCATGCAGGCAGTAATATACATGCGCCTACTTGTGTAGGAGCTTTTGCTCTTTCCGCAAAATAATGGTCCAAAAAGGACGCTGCCTGTTGGAAAGGTGGATTAATCCGCGCAAATTCATGAGCGAGTGGTTTCCGTAGGAAACTGTCGGCTCTTGAGCAATATCGTTCGCAAAGTGCATTATCCCCATTGGGGTTGGCACATGCATCAAGTGTGAAACGATATGCAATCAGTGATTGAATGTGCTGAAAATGCGTGGGATGCAACATGCGATCAGAACGATCGAGGTCACTGCGAGGACCCTTTTTGGTCCTGTCCGGCTGCGCCGGTGTGTGAGACAATTTCATCACACGATTCATAGCAATTTGTGCAGCTCGCACTTTCGGAACAGGAATCACCGGTGCTGCATTCATGCGCACGTCCATCGGTGCAGTTCGCAGTTTCACACTGGTGATATTATGCTTTCGCATTGCCAAACACAGTTTGGTGGAATCATGTAACGCTGACACGCGTTTGCGAGCGGGACTCACCGGCATCTGCGGGAGTACTCCATGCCCTTCGCATTCGCGAGGATGGTTAGCTGAGTAGGGCTTGAAGCACTTATAACAGCGTCCAACCCGCTTCAGAACTTCCAACGTTGTGTCGCGTAATTGCGCACTGTTGGTGACCATCTTTTCTTCCATTGGGTCGCGGATATCGGCCAGCGGCTCGTAGTTCCGCTCCCCATGCGAAGCCTGCGGCTGCATTTTCATAGCAACACGAGAACTTTTGTAAGTCGTCCCTCCTTGACCTCTCGGTCTGTTATTCAAAACTGGTTTGCCACGACGATCCACTTTCAATGCGTGGTATTTTTGAATAACTCTGTTAGGAGCAAGACGATTACTCGTGTGCGGTTTGCCATCCCGGCTTTCATTTCGACGAGAGCCATATGCCTTGTATTCTTGGTCATATGTTGGTCCCACTTTATATAAATGCGCCCTCAGGCTGGCATAAGTGGTCCATTGCTCATCACCTTTATTTAAGAGGCATTTCCTCTTAATATCTGGACGGAGTCCAGTATACAATGCATGCAACTTGGAAAAATCATCAAGTTCGTTCTCACACTTGAGAAACATTTGTTCCAAGAGCTGCATGTATTTGTTTGTATCGGGACCCGAGGTCCCTGCCCTTGTAAAGGCTGCTATTTCCGACCGAATTTCGAAGTCGGAACATTTATGATCATAAAGTGTCTCCATGCCATACTTAAGCTGTTCCCATGACAGTTGAAAGTCTGGCTGTGAGAGCACTTCTGCATCAATTGTTATCCCCCATATGTGTCCCAACTGGGCTAGTAGGCCATGTTTCACTGACTCTTCAAGAGTATTCAGTGCTATCCATCCCCATTGTGTCCGGGGTGCCATAGTGGTTTTGAAATACATGATGATTTCTTGTAACCACTTGGTTAAGGCCTGTTTATCTTCATTCCATTTTGGGGGTTTCATGCCCTGACTGTTCATCTTAGGCATGTTCATGCTCACCTGAGCTTCCCTTCCGGGTTCGTAATAAACTGGCGCATATGGAATCTCCTGCGCCGCTGCCAAATAGGCTTGACCGGTATAACCCGGCCCTTGGGGATTGTACCCCTCCGGAGGCGGTGGAGGCCCCATTTCCGCCCGATGTGGCTCAACAGCCTGATCAACCTCCAGCCCAAACAGAAATTCCTCATGTGGAGGTTCCTGGGTCTGGAAATGACCGGGCGGGTACTCGTACACCCTCTCGTAACCTCCCGATCCGGATGGATGGGATGATCCACTGTAAGCGGGTGTTGAGTATTCCTCTTGTCTTAGGGCGATCTCCGCCTGCGGTACCCTTCCGGGTTGGTATGCCCTCCCGGGCTGTGCCGCCATCCCTGGCTGATAATACCGAACTGGCGGATACACAGCTGACTCCGGCGCAAATGGAGACATCTCCTGCAGCCTTTGGATCTTTTGCTGCGTCGTTTGCACAGGAGGCTGTGATGTCCGCTGTCCAGCCTGCCCCATTGTATAAGGCCGCACCGGCTGTCTTGGCGCCATTTCTGGCTGAGCCACTGGACGAGCCGGTGTGGAGGGACCTGCCTGCATCGATGGTCCGGGGGGCATTTGCACTGATCCCTCTTCAGGGACTTTTCGGCCAGTTCTCTGGATGGCCTGCCATTCCATGGCTGCTTCTTGACCCTCTGGCACATATATCCCCAGTGCCGTCTGCTGCGCATCAAAGAGGCCACGCAGCTTCCCGGGTATACGTTGGAGGGCGTCCCTTGGGACTTGGGCCCTGTACGGGGCATGGCCTCCACGGGGATGATAATACCCCTTAAAGTATACCCCTCCATGAGGGTCATGAAAGGCACCCAGCGTATCCCAAAAGCCCCTCGTGTCCTGTATGACAGGGACACGCATCACAGGGGTGGGCTTTGCAGCCTCGTGCGGCACCTTGGCACGTCCACTTTGATCAGCCGCCATTTGCTGGGCGCGGCGTTCCTGGTATCCAGGCCCCGGTTTTGCCGGTTTGTAGGCAATTTCCTGCCGTCCATGAGAAATCTGCTTTGCTTCTTGAAGCTGCAGAAATGCTGCATAATCCTCATCTCCCATGATGGAGCGCAGCTGTGCAGCTTTTTCTGCATCCGCTTTCGCTTTCTGCAAAGCAGCTTCCTGTCTCTGCAGGATCTCATAGGTCTCCCGTCTTTCCCGGGGAATTGGACTGGCAGGTTCACCTGAAACTGGCCTTTGCGGGCCTTTGGATTCCTCCTTTGCCTTTCTAGGCTGTACTCTCGCCTCTGCAGGCGGGTCTTTTGCCTTATCAGGCTGTTCTTTCGCCTTTGCTTCTCCAAGCGGGGTCTCCCTCTCCGGCATCCTTTGCACCTTAGGACCGCTGGTTACCACAACCGATGGCGATGCCGGCTCCGGTTGGATAGGGACAAAGCGGGCAGGGTGGTTTACACCACTGTCACTGCCGCTACTGTCCTGCTGGTCTGCCCAGCGGGTGGAGGTCCCCTCCTTGGCAATACGGGCAAAGGCCTTAGCCTGCTCGGCCGGGTCCAGCTCATCGACCTTGGGCTGTACCTCCAGGCGCTGCGCCTTTTGGCTGCCTCCTGCGGAGAAAAACCGCTTGATCTCAGCCTTGCGCTGGCGTTTGTGAGCTCGCTTACGCTCATACTTTTCGGATTCAATTGACGATCCCGCTCACGTCGCAGCGCTTTCAACTCTCTCCGCTGTTTGGCCTTTCTGGCCTTTTGCTCGTCTAACTTCTTTGCACGAGCAAAACGATCTCGGTTACGAATCCGTCGTCTCTCCTTCTCCATTCTATGCACTTGTGCACGGGTTGACATATCACCCGGCAAAGGAGAAGCACATGATGAGAACGACAATTCCGAGATCTCCTCCCACCGCTCGTGGGGATCATTAGGGTCTGGTCTCTCTGGACTCCCCTCGCTCAAGTCCCATGGTTCCGGGATATGCCTGAGCGCAAAGGCCATCTTTTCTGGCCAATTTGGGTCCTCTTTGGCAATTTGATCTGCCATTCCAGGACCATACCACCTTTGTATTCTAACCAGTCTGGCGGTGGTTAACCTTTCTCCAAACTGGTCGGCGGCCATCCGCCATCCCTCGTCAAGCTCATCGACGAGATCGCTGTGGAACTTTGTCCACATTGCACGGCACGGTGGTTGCCGGCTATATGGATCTCGAGTGTCTGGAACGAACTCCAGCACCCTTGAGCTTTCACCAGGCCCCCATTCTGGTAATGCAGGCCTCCGAGGGCTCCAATTATGGCCTCCCGGCCTTGGCGGACTTTTTCCGCAAACAGCTTGAGCGCTTTCTGTGAGCGACTCATCTCCAGTCCCGTCCGATCCACTAGGTGTTCTCACATACACCTGGGATTTGAGCCGTAGCTCCGGGATCTTGACCTTCCGGCCTTGCATTCTCTCAACTCGCCCTAAGGCTTTGGCCTCCCGGCCTTGATATGGAGATTTCTCACTTTCCATCGGCCGCTCACCTGGCGATGGACTCTTCCGCTTGGAGCGCTGCTTGCCAGCAACCTTCCAGTCTTCCTCTGGAATGGTTGGCATGGGCAGCTCCGACGGACTGGGGGCCCTCACAGCTGGCACCACCTGTTGGGCGCTTCTCTCTTCTGCCTCCTGGGCCCGCTGCTTTTGCTTCAGGAGGCGGTCACTCAACGCCTTGACCTGGTCTTCGGCGGAGGTTTTGGCTTCTTGTGCCTCGCGGCTCTGCTGCTTCGCCTTCTTCATGGCCAGCTCTTTCTCTCGAGCTTCTTTCTTGGCCTTGTTGACGGCGATCTCCAGCGAGGCGATCCTCTCGGCGGTCTCTTCATCCCGCTTCGCTCTCGCCTTCTCGGCCGCGGTATCCGCCATCTTCTGCGGGAGCTCTTTGATACCAGGGATCTTCAGCAACGTCGCCGCCGCCTCAGCGTCCTGGTCTTGCTCCTGTGTCTTCTCCGCCGCCGGCGGGGTATC
Source organism: Ostreobium quekettii (assembly GCA_905146915.1). Taxonomy (NCBI): domain Eukaryota; kingdom Viridiplantae; phylum Chlorophyta; class Ulvophyceae; order Bryopsidales; family Ostreobiaceae; genus Ostreobium; species Ostreobium quekettii. The sequence goes on from CAJHUC010002728.1 coordinate 17,856, forward strand.
CACTTCTTCCATCGGCTCATCTTCTGCTGCGGGTGCCGATGTGGCTGTGGAGGGTCCAGCCATGTCCTCCCGGACTGTTACACCTCCTGGCCCATCCCGGGCTTGTTCAGTTCCTTGCCCATCCCGGGCTGTATCGATCGCCTGCCCATCCCGGGCTTGTCCTTCCCCCTGCCCATCCCGGGCTTGTTCCTCCGATTCCTCAGCCTCCATGGAGGAGGCCGGGGAAGGGCTCCGGCGTCTCGTACTCTCGCGCGCTCCCAGGTGGAAGCGTGGCCGCCACCCTCAGGCGGCTCCGAAACCAAATGTTACGAATAGGATGTGGGTGTGGGGTTCCTGCCCTCTTTGAGCCGCGGACCCGCCTCGCCGGGCACCTAGGTCCTTACAGGGCACCTAGGCGGGACCACCCCTCCTACTCCCGTATCCTAATAGGGATAAAGGTTACATTGGGTGAGGAATAGTACGTGCCTTGGGCAGGGCGTCCCCCACACCAAGGGCCGTTAGTAGGACGTCTCCCACATCAGGCTGGTGCGCGTAACATTTTTGTGTTCTTAGTTTGTAAAACTATGGTGAAATGTGTTTTATGTGTTTTCGCAAAAGTGTTATTGAGCCTGTTTTTCCTAGTGGCATCGGGGGACACAAACGGAGCAATGAGTGCAATTCCCCCTTTTGAAACGCCATTATAGCGATTATAATCGCTATATCGATCATGGGTAGTTACCCATGAGATCGTCCTCCTAATTAGGAGGGTAGGAGGTGGCGGACATCCATGAAACTGCAGAGGCTCTTCCCATGCAATGTTGCAGTGCAGGGAGATACGGGCCTTGGCACATGTTGGGGCACGTGCCCCAATGCAAACTAGAGCAGCGCGCATTCTATTTGCAAATGTATGACCACGGTCGCAAGCGGGGGGAGAAGTTACATCACCGGCCGAGATTTGAACTTCTAATTTGAGCGCCACCGAGAATCCAACGGCGGCTGTCCGCAACATTGCATATCGGGAGGCTGGCGGCCCCGCGTGGCTGCAAGGGAAGTTGCTCGTTGAAGAATCGTGATGCAGCGATGAAAGATCACGTTTGCTCGCCGTTCACCATGAACGGCGGCAACTTGTTTGCATGCAACGTGGTTTGATTTGCTCATGCGCCTTTTTTCAGAGTAGCGCACAAGCCGAGGCAAGCCACTTTAGGGAACACATTGTTATATTCGATGTTGTTCACGATGCCGCGCCGCTCAAGGGCTGGTTCATGATCGACGCAGGAAGACACATGGCTGGCTGAGTGACACCGCAACAGAGACCAGTCATGGATTGCATGGACAGCCGTTGAGCGTCGCTCACAAGCGAAAAGTTCCACTTCAGTATTGAACGTGTATTCCTCTAGGGGCGCTGGGCGGTGAAAGAGTCACCCTGCATGGCGTTAAGACAAAGCACCATTTGCTGATGGAAAAGGTAGAATTGCTACCACGTGCTCGAAAAAATTATAGAAAATATGGCAAGTGGCAGATGTGCCGCAAAAAAACACCACAGAGAAGTGAAGATCGTTTTGCATTGCGTTGATCTAAACCGGTGAGAGTGCTACTGAAAGTGTGGCAGTTTTGAAAGAAAGCAGGGAAGGCACTGTTTTGAATTTAGCGTGCTTTGCGCTCAATGGATGCTAAAGCTGGGGGGTGCTCATGGCACGGACGCTATTTATCTAAAGATATATCTTAAAGATGATAGTCAGTGCATTAACATCACGTTACAATAGGAAGAAGCCGGAGTGGCCTTCAAGTAGCCGGAGTGATCTTCTTTTTTCAAAGATACTGCGCACGTGCTATGTCCACAATTGCGCACATGTCACACATGGCTGTTTGATGGTCGCCGCCACTGGGAGCAAGTTCATGGGATAGTGGTGGTGCACAGGGCGCACGGCCCAGGACTGTCCAGTGGGACATAAGTTTAGGCGATCGGTGACGGATGCTAAACGGTGAGCGGCAACGTCCTTCAGTGATCGGATCATTGTCATTGCCAACCTAGCGTAAGTAGATTGTGATTGGCAGGTAGAGCGATGGAGAGTATGCACTGGGAGAAACGGTGGCGTGTAGTACCTTTGGATGACAAGAATCTTTGTGGGAAGCTCATGTACGGTATAGGCAAATACGATCGCGGGTAGCTGGCAGCGTCATGGGCCAATGCTCCTTTGTAAATGCTAGCTGAGTCAGCTGCTGCATAGCTTGAGTCGCACCATGTCTCTTGGGTATTCACACACAGATATCTTTGTAATTGGCGACCAGCTTTGTGTAATGACAAATTCCTTTCTGTGGGATGCTGGCAAGGACGAGTTTGGCTGGGTTGCGCCGATGGTTTGGATCAGGCTTGGCTTTTACGCCGTAAAAACTGATCATATTTACGTTTTTGCGCGTAAAAATGCGTAAAAATAGGTAAATATAACGTAAAAACTGCCCGGTGTACATAAGGACAGTACATACAGACTTGCGGTGTCCAGAGAGTGGCAGCCAGACGCCCTGGAAGGGGCAGAAAACGAGTTTTTGTTAAACACCATCATCGCCCTTGCCAAGGGCGAGGTGGACACTGTGTTGTGGGTGCTGGATATGGCGGAGGACTGATCATTGTACGCAACTTTCATCGTGTAATCTGGGCGTCCCAGGGGCCGTAAAATAGCCGTAAAAATAGGGCCTTTGCAAATTTACGTTTTTACACGTAAAAACGTAAAGGTAAAAACGTAAACGTAAACGTAAAAACCAAGCCTGGTTTGAATTGGAACTTCCAATCGCAGCTCTCTCAGAGAAGGCCCCGCGGACCGCGCTGGGTTGGTGTGGCAAATCTAACGCCAACATTTCGCGCATCAATTGTCGCCACTGTCACAGAAAAGAACGCGTCGCCAAAAAGAACAACTTCACTTCTGTTAAACAATTTCATTTCTGTTAAAAAATAGTAACCAACTTCAACAGCCCTCAGATTCAATGATCCTCGCCCCCGCCGTGACGAGAGGCCCGCGGCGCCCTGCTGCCCCCCGCCTTCCCGGCACTCACCCGTCCGTCCCCGTCACTCCCCCCGTCAGACCCCCGTCACCGCCCCCACATGGCGCCAGCGGCCCCGCCATGCGTTAAAGCGCCCCCCGTGGCCCCTTGTCTCCCCTCCAAGCCCCTCCACCCACATACCCCCTCACCCCCCACCCACCCTCCCCGCCTCCGGACCCCAAACCTTCGAGCTGCAGCGGATCGCGGACAATCAGGGAGACAAGGAAGGGATCGGCGGTGGAAGATGTTTCGGACGGTGTTCGGGAGGGCCAGCGCGAGCGCCGCGGCGGCCGGCGCGGCAGGGGCTGCCGCAGCGAGCAGCAGCCAGGCGCATGCACACGCGCGGCCCATCCGGCTCTACCCCGGGGGCGGCAGCCTGGTGAGCTGGGGAAGGATCGCGGGGAATGGGGCGGGCGGGCGGGGATCGTGTTGCATCTAGGGGGGATCGCGGGTGGCTGCGTCTCCGGCGGAGGGGTGTCTGTGGGATTTGCGTCGTTAAGTGCAGCAGGGCGATTTTTTGGGGGGAGGGGGCTGGTGCGGCTTGCCGAGCATCGGCGGTGCTGTGGGTTTGGAGGCGTCCTCGCTGCTCTGTGACTTCCTCTCGCGCAGCCGATGGCGCGGGATTTGTTGTCCCGATTGAAGGCAAGGATTCGGGCCACGCCCGTCGCATGTGCGCTGCTGTGCTGCTGGGGAGCGATCATGTTTTGGATCGGGATAACGCCTGGTGCCTCTGCGGGAACCCTCCAATTTTCCGAAGCCTTCGAAAAGGTTTCCGGTTTGGATGGCGGACGTCCCGTTCTGCCTGGCCGTCTGGATCCAGTCGAGTCGCGTGCCATGCCCGGTGTGTTGTTTTCACGTAGCCTGTCTGGGTACCATTATCCTTTCAGCACCATCTGGAGTCCGTCCAGGTGGTGTCTGTGGCGTGGAATGTCCCTTGCTGTTCGTGCCCCACGCAGTAGGTCCCAGCACGATCTCACAGCCCCATATCATTGAGGGCGGCCGTCACGCGCTGGATCAGAGAGAATTGGAAAGGCCGCGCGAGCGACCTTTGCCCTGCACCTCGCCGGCTGAAAGGCCGATGAGAAGGAGTCCGTCTGCAGTGCACCGCTGTTTCCCACACCCCCTCACTACCAGTACTTGGCCTTTCAGCCACTCCAAAGCCTGGATTGATCATTGCAAAAGAAAGTGGTGCTAAAAACACTCCAGCACATACATGGTTAACGCACGCACAGTTTTCTTCGAGGTTTTGAAGGCGCAAGGTACCTGCACTTCCACTTTTGCATGTCATCCACCCTTCAAATGACTTCCAGCTTTGTGAAAAAGAATCGTAACCTTCCTACTCGTTCTTGGGTCCCTGGTTTCTTCTGCTTTTCAAAGACTTGTACAGTTTGGTGGTTTCTTCCTGTTTACCATATTCTGTTCCATGGTTTCTTCATGTTCTGACAGTCTTACAGTTTTGTGGTTTCTTTCTGTTTAGACTATGTACAGTTCTGCGATGTCTTCCTCTTCACCCCATAGCAGCTCCGTGGTTTCCTCTCCTTTCTTGTTCATACCCCTTACAGTTCAGCGATGCACTGACAGTTCCTTCCCCCATCACCGGACGGTTGGCTGCAGGTCGATGATCGGGCAGGGAATGCAGGAGCCTCGCTGAAGATCGAGGTACTGCCGCCTGCTCCTCGCTCGGATCGACACTGCTCATCTTTCTGATTCTCCTCCACGCTTCTCCCAGTCTCCACGCCACAACGACCAATTGATGTTAGGGAGACCTACTGTGTGTGCTCAAACGCCCCTCTGAAGTTTGCTTCTGGACTGGATGCCTACCGTTACTGACTAGGTGCAAGGGCACTGTTTGCCCTTTAACCATACACACACTGGAGACCGGATTGCCACTGGACTGGATACTGCCACTGGACTGTACCTTGAAGCCAGTGTCTGTGGTCATGAAGGGTGACATCCCCTCCCCAAACTGTCAAGCCCCTCTGCCCATTGATTAGTTTGAGTTTCTGGCTTGAAAGGCGTGGTCTGTTGATTTCTCTTTGTTTTGGGCACCATTCTACCTCCAGTTGTTTCTTCCTTTCTTCCATGTCAGGTTTTGCCTTCAGTTTGCACTCAACTCCAAGACGTCAGCCAGGCAGTCAATATCCCGCAGATATGATGCGATTCTTGTAACACAATGCTTCTGAATCAGTGGTCGCTGCATCTGTAACTGGCACATCGCGGACTTTCATGTGTTGTGCCCATCATCGTCTGCAAGATGCACGAGTGCCATGTGGTGCTGCAGAGGCATGAGCAAGACATGCGCCGATGCACCGTTTTCAGTAGCATGGCCTTCTGTGCATCTCTTGAGGTGTGCAGCTGAAGATTCGTCTGCTGCCACGTGCACAGGAGGACTGGCTGGTGCCACAGCTTCAGGGGGAAGACATCCAGTTCACCTCTGAGGAGATCGAACAGACTGTCCAGGAGATCACTGGCATCGCGACCGGGTGGGCATGACACTTGACTGGTGTGGCAGACCAGGATTGTCACAATATCAAGATATGCAGAAAACAACTCAATCGAAATGCACAAGCGAATGGAACCATTTACATCCCACCAGTGTGTTGCCAGTTGTGACTGAATATTCAGATGAAAGGCTTGTGGTGGAGGTGAAGTCATTTTGGTTGCTGCCTTCACCTACAGTGTGTGCAACCTTGCCCATTATCCTAATATGCAAAATGCCACTGCTGGCTTTTATGGCATTTGCCAGTGGCATGCATTGTCTTGAAGATTCATCATCATCATTATCATCATCATCATGTCTTGAAGATTCACAGCGTATGTCTTGAGAGCCTATTCTTTGAAAACTCTAGACCATCACCCAATCTAAAAGAAAAGAGAAGAGCATGTCCTACCCTTGTCCTTAGAATTGGCAAAAAGGGCTAAACCATAAACATTGGACCACTGCCATTTGCTTCTGGGTGATTGAACTTGCCCTTTCATGAATCAGTGTCATCGGATGCCATGCATGCAGCGAAAAGTATTGTTGCTTGCAACTGCATGCAACAGACAGCCGAATTCTGGGATGAAGTTGTAAACAGTATGGTTAATGATAAGGGCTGCTGCCAGGGTCTGGCTCACGTAGCAATGCACACGAGTTCTGGATTTGTGTTGCAGTTGATTGATTGCCTGTTGCCTGTGTCTAGCGAACGCTGGCACCAGTGGAACAAGGCACAGTGCAGTGTCGCCAATCTCAGTGCTTGTAAGCATGTATCCTTTTTGCCTCTGTTCAGGAGTGTGAAGGTCTTTTCGGACAGCGACAGCGTTGACCTAGATGCCACTGACCATGACATCGATGCGGTCATCGACCAGGCCAACATTGTGCCAGCTGGACAGGGCATGCAGCAGTTGGCCAAAATGACAAACATTATGGTGAGTTGCAGATAGCTCCTCATTTCTTATTCACAGCTTTGCAGGCCATGGAGGTGGTAAGATGCCACCATCTTGATCAAGCCAATGTGGTGGGTGCCAAGCAATCTAGAGTTGGTCACTAGTTGGAGTGGCAAGAGTAGCCCAGTTTGCCATACCCCGGCAGGGGGCATCAGGGTTGTCAACAGCACAGAAAATGGCAAACAAGACTCCCTTTGGAAACATGCGCTCGCAGCAGTGGCAGCAAACCCTTTTCATTCCCCTAACTGGGACAAGGAGTTGCTTGCGACTGGCCTCCAATTGGCATGGGCTGCATTTGCATTTGTGGAAATGAGGACATCCCTGCGTTTGCACTGAGGGCAAAGTCAGATCCTAGGAGTAGCAGAGGGGTCGCCATTGTGATAAGGTTGTGTGTGTGCGCAGCTGAATCGCCCATCCATCCAGCATGAAATTCTTCAGGCCCTTCAGCAGGAGCCAGAGCTCAGGGACATGATCGAGTCCATGGCTACTCGACAGGTAGTGGCCTCTACAGGGCAAGAAGGCACAAGGCTGTGGAGTCCCATCACATTCAAATTCTGGCTTTTTAGAACTTCTCTGCATGCAGGCGCTGATGCCATGGCTCTTCTAATAATACCAACCATGATGCTTCAGGGTCCTCTTTTCTTGTGCACATGCATCCAGCACCAGATTTCAAAGGGAATTTCAAAAGATTCCATGGGCAGTCACATGGGCTGAAATCCATGATTTTGGGAATAGAGCATCCCAGGACCAAAACAAGAAACCGAGTTGCTAGTGATTGTGTCATAATGGTGGGTGAAATTCGAAGCACTGATCTTGGCACAGCTTTTCACTGAATTCATGGAAGATAGTCCATCAGTTTGCTAGTGGTCGGCAAGGGCCCCACAATTCTTGTGAAATGAAGCAGTGATCACCTAACCACAATGCCAATCAGAGCAAGCATGCAAGGAAGCGAAGTTGTTTTCACAGTAGCAATGTTGGGTCTCTATTCCAGGGGCAAAACACTAGCAGGTTGTGCTGGTGTCCTGTGCTCCTGTTTCTGCAAGCCAGGTCATGTGCCATGCATGGAGATGCTTTCATACAGTAGTTTCCTAAGCAAGATTTCGGATTATTCATATCTTATTTTTTGCAACATATTGGCAGTTTTTGAGGCTCTACAGCAGTTCGTGGAAATAAATGCTAGTGGATGGGAAGTGCTCCCGATGTTGTCATCAAGCAGATGCCAGGTGCAACAGTGACTGGTCATCTTTTGATGGATGCTGACAGATAAAAATCATGTTTGGAGGCGGGTGGTGAGACATGATGTGATGTGTCGCTGCAGGGTGATACTGCATTCCTTGCCTTTGGTGTCCAGAGGCCAGCACTGTTGGGTACCGATCCTTGTGTGGAGGATGTAACTGATGTGAGCACTCTGATTCAAGGGTTTACCTTATGCTGAATTGTCTGAGTGTCATTTGACTGATAAATGATGGCCCTTCAACAGCATAACCATGGTTGTGGAAGTTCCTCATCTCAACTTGCCGAGTGCAGAATGTGTGGGTTATAAGATGCGGCATTGATTGATGCTATGTAGTACTGTGCCAGTGACCTGGCACTTTGGAACAGTCATAATAGTCGTTTTGGGAGTGGCTTGTGCCATTAGAGGTTTCCTGATGCCACCACCCTGCCTTCATCTCAGTTCTGGGACGACTGCAGTACCACGACCATGGCAGCTTGCCAGCACCTAGCTGGATTGTCATTATATGCACTTGTTGCACTCTGCTCCCCCGTTGCTGCTGAAATGGTGTAGACAAAAGTAGACAAATAGTAAATGCGTAAAATGTCTTCAAGCATTGGGGTCAGGCATCAGACCGTCTGCGATCCCAAACTAGCGCAGGCGGTGCATTTGTAGGAATTGTTGTTATAACTTTCTCATCGGTAAATGCTGGGCATTCAGGCTTTTTTGGACAAAAGGGCTTTTAGGAAAAAAAGAATATTTTGTGAGAGGAAACAGCTCCTCTCTTCTGCAGTTTTTGCTTGTGAATGTGTTCTTTGCTGACTTCACTAATCAGACCTTGTTTGTGTTTCCTCTGCAAATGTTTTGCATACATTTGCGCATCCTTTGATTGTTGTCATCCAATTGTGTACAGTGAGGGCCAACAAGGCTCGCTGAAAGGCTGAGCTCCCTTCTAAAAGCCCATTCCTGAATCTTTCCTCTCTGTTCATGGTGATCACCGGCCTGAAATGCAGTAATGCCCATCATTGCAGTGCGATTCTGAATGCACTGTATTCAACAGAGTCACAGGGTAGCAGACTGACATTTTCCATGGGCAAATGCCAACCATTGCCTTCCATGGTGCAAGAGAACTGTTTTGGCTTGCAGAGGCAACCACAGACGATTGTGCAGGTACTGATCGCTCTGTTCTGGTGTACAGGGAGACAAGAAGAATCTCTTGCAGGCCCTGATGCACGACATTGCCCATGGGCTCGAGGTGGCGGGCGAGGGTGTCACGGCTGCTGGCCAGCGGGTCGGCAATTTCCTGGGCCGCCTGGGCCGCTGGCTGCGCGGAGCGGGAGACGCAGCAACCCGTGACAACACCTCCAATGGTGAAAAGGTCATTGGCCTGACGCTCTGCTTCGCAGCCATCGTGATGGCCGTCCTTGTGGCCAAGCGTGTGGGATTCATCCGTGTTGTCTCCCGCCACTGAGCCAGAAGTCATCGATCCCCCATTGTGAGGACCACTGTGTGCAAAGGTGAAGAGGCGGGCAGCCGACTGTGTGGGTGGAAATGAATGGAATCTGGCAACAACTGTGTTTCAGAATGTGAGAACAGTTTGTGCATCAGGACGCTCCCCCTTCTGTCAGGAACATGCATTGATCTGTGTGTCAGGTGGGTGGGCTTGGTGCCTGGAAGGGAGCTCAATCATGGGGCTCGAATGCACTTTGGGATGGGAAGTTTTTTGCTGGACGGGCGGGTGTCAGCTCTTGGCTTGCACTTGTGCAACCCCCGCTGTCTATTTGGATTGCGAGTTTGTGGGGCATTTGATCGTGGCCATATGTGCCTGGTGTGGAAGATTACTATCACAGGAGAGCCGGTGGGTGGATGAGTGCTGGTCCGGTGCTTGCACACCCGCGTTTGCACTCCAGTTCGACTGGTCATGTGCTGGGACATTTAATTGTGGCCTTGTGTGCCTGCTGTAGAAGAATCGCACATAAGGAGAGTTCGACGAGAACGAATCATTGCGAGAGTGCTGGGTCGCGCACCTTGTGTCACATGTCAGTTGGCGAGATCGCTGGGCTGCGCTTTGTTAGATCATGTGGCACCGATGCAATGGCTTGAGTTTACCTGGAGAGCAACTGTACCATATGTGGGAACTGTACCATGGTCCAGTTTGGGGTATTCATCTTGGTTTGACATGTTCAACAATGGGGCTGCACCCCCTCTGCCGGCTCTGCAGAGCTGGAAGGATGTGCCAGCAAAGGGTACCGAACGACCCTGGGTGTGGTTTGGCTTGAGAAGATATGAAAGAATTGGGAGGAATGGGCTTTTCTAACCATTTGTAGGTCAACTGTGATAGGCTGAGAAGATTCACCAGTGTGTGTGTGCGTGTGTGTGTGTGTGCGTGCGTGCGTGTGTGCGCGTGCGTGTGGGCATGTGTGTGATTTTGTGTGCACTCGTTTGCAAGTGTATCCATGCATCGTGTGTTGTAACAAGTGCAAAGGACGTTGGGAATAATTGGGTGTTATGGTCCCAACCTGGAGAGTCTGGAATCGGCCTAATTGCCGCCTCACCCAGCATATTTCTGTGGGAGCCAAAGTGAGCGGCAACGTGAAGCGTGTGGTGTACCTGCACTTGTCTTTGTAAGGACTTTTGACGTTCGAGTTGGATCCTATTCATTTGTAGGCCCGATGTGGCTGCTGTCGAGCACTGTTGCTGCTGCTGTTGCTGATGACGTGAACGTGGCTTGTACTGAAATTTCAGTACGCGAGATGTTCACGTCTCTGCACTTGTACGCATAGATGCCACGAGTGGTTCCTGTGCCTTTTCAGCCCCCATCTTCTGACCGAAATCGGCGTAGTGGTTGCTCCCTTGGTGGACATCAGCATTGTGTACTTTCGGCGCCAGTCTCCAGCCCTGTCTTCTGCCGAAATGCGCATCAGTCGCCTCAGCTGCAGGCCTGGCCACGCACCCTTGTCTTTGATATCGAAACAGGTGTCTCCTGTGTGTGCTAACCCATGGGCGCAGCTGAGGTGTTCTATGCTGATCGAACGCAGGCTTGCGACTCTCCAACGAGCGTGGCGGGCCTTAACGGATGACCCAATTACAGTTCTGAACGCCTCTGAACTGGCGCAATTTTCAGTACGGTACGGCTTTGGCATTGTGGGACTGTTCTGGTACTGTGGGACCGAGTCGATTTCCGACCCACTCGAAGTTCTGCCCCTGCCGCGACTTTTTTTTCCAAAGATCGTTCCAACGTCGACGTCACCTTCTGGCAGAGGTGTGTTAGCGCGGTGACGCGCTGTGCTGTCGGTTGGGTTGGCGTTGAGCACGGTCGCCCGTGTTGTACTTTACTCAAGAACGCGCGCTGTATTCTCCTGTCGTCTTTAGGATGCAATTCCTATGCTGCTCCAATTAGGAGCACAGGCCAACACAGTGGCCGAATTGGCGCTGGCCACACTGTCCAACGTTGTATCGTTTAAGCGTCTGTCTGCTGCAGTGGTTGACCCGCCGGTCGCTCATGTACTGGCGCCACCGTCCTCAACGGTCCGCTCAGAAGGCGGCCATGCTGCCACTCTTGGGCTTACTCCCGAGGCTGTTGGTCGGCATTTCTGTTTAGGAGCGATTGTCTCCCATGCACCTGATGCACACACAACCCAAGAGCAGACGCTGGAGCATTCGGGGCTTTATCGTTTTGTGGGCCTCCTGGATCTCATTGCCCCATTGAATAGGGAGCAGTCAACGAAATCAGATACTCAGGCATACTCGTGCGGCTCCCATGGTGGACGAGCCAACCGATGCAGCTGGCAATCCTTTGAGATGACCTTCACCGGCTCAAATCAAGTTGTTTGTTGGTCAATCGGACAGTTGACTACTCACATTTTCTTATGTGGGCGACGACTCACCAGTAGGCTTCCAACTTCTCCTTTTGAAATGTCGCCAAATTACAGTAATTGCCAAGGCAAGCAAGCCAAGACGTCAACGAAGCACTGTTCGGGGCGCCAATGAACATAGAAAGATTGCATTATGGAGACAGCCCCTTTAGTAGCGCTCAGCTGGCGCCCCGTGAGGCCCAGAGCAAGTGGCAAGTAGCCCAGAACCGGTCCAGGATGACACAGAGCACCAATGACACCACCTTCCCAACACTAGGACAACGTCACAGGGGACCCAGGATGCGCTGGGAAGCCACAAAACCTGCCAGTATAGCCACAGTAGCCCTGAAGCAAGTTGGAAGCATTGTCCAATGCGGCTGGTAATGTACAGAAACCCTCGCAACACCGTGGAAGCACCAGCATGACACCGCTCGCCACAAAGTACTTGCGCTCTACCCGTCACCCCTTTGGTGACCGAGACGGCTTGCAAACCCACGCGCGTGTAGCAAAACCAGACCCAGTGGCTCAGAGGGACATGGCAAGGAGCTCCACGTCAAAAAATCAGAGCAATGCCCAGTGATCGCGTCGCGCGACCGATAGCTAGTCATGGGGCTGCAAGAGGCCCATCCCATCCATCTGGCCGGGATGCCGATCTCGATGTAGCGGACAAAATGTAGCCGGGGGAAAATACGGGCAAGGGAGAGGCCTTGTGGCCTGCCCGGATAGGATGCAAGGGGAAGGCAAGACTAGAGAATGCCCCGGGATCCCATGCGACCGGATGCAGGGCACCGCGAATGGCCATGGTTCACGGAGCCGCACGGTCGATCTTTGCACTCCGGAGGGAAAGCAACTTGGCAGGATTACGGAGAGGGGGGTTGGCTCCCGACCTGCATGGGGAGTTTGATTGCGGGAGTTCGGGGGAGTGAACGCGCCGCTCCGAAAGGTCAGCGGGGCGCGGGGGCTGAGCGGAGCTGGGGAAGTCACGTCGGCGGAGCGAAAGGGTGTACTGCTGACAGCTGACTCAACCTGGCACCCGTGGGGTTGCCGGGGAGGCCGGTATCGGGCGCGCATCAGGCGCCATCAAGCGGGGTCTGTAGTTCGCGACCCCTGATGGCCTGCTGAAAGAGCGAAAGAGTTGCGACTTGTTTTTGCAGCATATTTATGAACCCTTTAGCGCCAATTTTGGCTATTATATTTATCTGAGATTTTCTATGTACTTAGTGGACGATTTGTAATGCATGGGCACCAATTTCAGGACTTTCTAGTCAATCCTGAATTAGTTAGAGTTTTCATCCGGGGACCAAATTTGAGCCCCAGGGACCCAGCGGCTAAGGAGGTACAGGAAATTGCATCTCAAGAATTGGATTTCAAGTAGGAAGCTAAGGGAGGAATAATCTCAAATTTTGCGACATGATGATGTGCTCTGTCCTCTGTCCAATGAAGGTAAGAACGTGTTATTTGGACAAGAATTGGCATAGATATGTTTTTTTTCAGCTTGGCAGGTCCTGGACGGATATAGTATTTGTAGTGAGTGTGTCAAATGGGTATTGTCCTATCTAGAGCGTCTAGCGTGGCCAACTCTTCGTCCTGTGTGGGTATGGACCCTCGGGTGGCAAGGGTTGTGCATTGGCGCGACCTTTCACGAATACCTTGTGGGGCGGATGTTGATTCTTTTGTGAATGAGATTGAGGCGCACATACAGGCGCGTCAAGAGACCCCTGGAGTGGAAGTGGAAGTTACTCTTGATGACGGGACGATCCACTACGACCCTTAATGGAAGAGGTTGCGTGAAATGAGGGATGTTTTGCAAGGCGAATGGACAGCTGCAGTTGAACGTGATCGAGGGTGTTCGAAGTGGTTGTGATCCTCTCAGAGGTGGTGCGAGCGACTCTTGGAGTGAACGAAGCTCCTGAACTGGTTGCGGAATCAATTGCTCTGGACTTCGAGCAGGTTGTGTACAAGGGAATGGTGAAGGCGTGGATGGGAGCTGTCGGAGACATTGAAAAAGCAAGGCTTCGAGGGGAGACGAATACCCCAGTGTTGCTCAGAGCATATCTAATCATCCAGGCAAGGGTGAAGGAGGTCGAGAAGGAAGTGAACAATGAGTATTATGACCATGAGAGGAAGGAGAGCATGGTTGTCTTCAGAGCCAGGAAACCAAGGTTGCAAGCTCTTTTAAAAGAGCAAAAGGAGCTGTGCGAGCTTCCACCAGGCTTGCCATCCCAACATAGCATGTTGCCTTGCATTATGGCTGCAATGGTGGGTTTTCGAACGAGAAAACGAGAACTGAATACGGCAAGAGCATTGCGGCAGATACGGTTGGAGATACGCCTCTGGTAGTTGAACAGAACGAGGCCATAAGTGGTCGAGCGCACCCCCCCCAGCTTCATGACACCCTTAAGTCATCCGGTTGGTTGGGTTGGAAGCTAGTTTGGGAGTCGGACGGGTAGGCTAGGGGGGGATGCGCATTCCTATTGGCCACCATGGCTGTTTGAAATAGGGTCGCATTTCAAACGCGTGACTAGACTTTGACAAGTGACATGGTGATTAGGTAATTATAGTTGACGCGCTCACAGCTACGTGGTCGGACTGGACTCGGCGAGCTGTACATATATGAAAGGAGGGGGTCGTTCTGGGTGTTGTGGGTTCTTTCGATTGTTGGCGGTCCCACCATACCATTTGGCAAGAAGTTTGTGTGGGACGCGACGCAACATGGCATCCAAGGCAAGCTCAGAGAGCTTGCTTTGGAGTAACTGCGATTGGAACAAGCCGAAGTGATGACCGAAGGGGCGCGAAACCGGGTGGCCCTGATCATGGAGGAGATTGGCTACCTTGAACGTGCCATGGGGATGTCTGAAACGGCCATCTATGAGGCCGACACAGCTGTGTGGAGGATGATCGATACTCTACGGTTCATCTATCGACCGCCGGCCCACGGAAGTGAGGATGCGAAGGATGAGGGATGGATGGAATTCAAAGTGCGGAAGGCCCTCTATGGCATCTTTACACAAACATGCATATGAAGAGAGAAAGGGCAAGGGTTGAGGGTGACAAACCCAATGAGACTCGTCAGCAGGTGGTGTCAAGGCATCGCGAAGAGCACTTTTGGTGGTGGATTCATGGTTGGCAACGGAACCGTATGTGAACGCAGTGTACTACCAAAAAAATGACTCATATTGCCCACTAAGATACAAAAAAATAAAAATGAGATCTGGACATTTTTGTGAGAGGGTGTGCATGCTTGGTTGGATATTTTAATGAGCCATTATGGGTGTTTTATCTTGGGCATGTACAAGCCCAGCCTGTACATTAGCAATATAACGTAATTTGGAAAGGAGAATTCAAAAACATGTTAAAAAAGAAAAGTGATGTTTAGAAGAGCAGTTAGTCATCTTTGTGCAATTAGAATGGGGTACAATGTGATATGGAAAAGATCAGGTCAATATGGCAGCTTCTGTCCACATTCCGGGAATTTATGGGGCATGATCCATAAGTTTGATATGGAGATAGGCATATTTAAAACTAGAGTTTGACGGCTTTCTAATGAGCCCTTGAACATCCCATTTGGACTATTTTTAGGAAAGTTATGGTTTGTTTGAAACAAGCCCTCTTTTCAAACATTGGGAATGTAACGGTATAACGTCAGCAGATACGTTGGATATCCTGCCATGTCATGTGGCTGGCGGGTGGCTGTTCTCAGGCACTGAGGCACAGTGCGGTCCAATGATGACTCAATAGGGTGTACTGAACGCTTGGAGGACGGGTGGTAGGTTTTGATGTGGAATGTTCTGGGATGTTTTTTGAGATGGGGTGGTATCTCCAACATGGTGAGCAAGTATATGTATTGTGAGCCGTTTGTGGTTGCTGCGGGACGCTGCCTTTGTTGTTGCTGGCTGGTGGTGTAAGACCCGTTACCTCAAGTCCGAGTGGGCCATAAGGGGTACCTTTGGGGGCCAGCCAAGGCCCCTCGTCCGCAGGCAGTGCCGGCACTGCGTGCCACCACCAGAGCGCTTCGGCGCTCAGGTTTCTGACTCGCCAAAACGCAGCCTCTGACCTGAACGCCTATCTGACGGGTTTGCCGAGCGAGCATAGGACACCCACCGAGTGGCGCTGCCCTGAATGGGTATCGTGGCGCCTGGCACAATGTGTGGAAGTCGTTTTTATGATTTGCATATCGTTGTGGTGTGGCAATCTATGAGGCTTTGACGTGCAACAGGTCATTGTGCACTTTGCTGGGCTGTGGGTTAGTTAGGACCTGCTTGTGACGGTCAGGCAACCTCTGCAAACCGTTGCTCTACCAGTTTTAGTGTTGTTTTGAGGGTGCTGGTGTTGACATGCCGAAAATAGGCACCAATTGGTGGTTTGTGGTGATATTGGTAGTCCTATAAACCTGACCTGAGTGGTCTACGTCTCGGACGCCACAACAACGACTTGTGCTTCAGTTGCCACGACAAGCACCATACAACCAAGACGTTTTAGGCAGACAGGCTGCTAAGCATTCATGTGTAGAGCCTCATTCTGCCCATCATAGAATTGTGTAACAGTCTGGAACGGTTGGTGATGGTCAAGTGACCATTCGTCTTTCTGGTTATTTCTGCATTGTCTTGGTGATTTGTCACCTGCCTAGTACATAAAAGTACGGTTTACTGCACAGTGGTGCCGTTGGTGGTCAAGCTGCTTGCATTGAGGCATTTTGCACATCAGTAGTGTGGAGCGCTTCCTAAGAGCTTGCCTGCATGAGGAGCAAAGCTTGATCAAATTTGCCAATTTTGCCTTGAAGTCGCCATGACTGACCACGCAACCGTGCAACACCAAGTTATGATTGAATACGGCTGTTGGGGTTGGCTACATAACTTTTCCCTGCTGATGAATGGCCCCAAGCTAATCCTAATGGGAGTGCACACAGCGGCCCTGGCCAGACGGAATGTGCCCTGACAATATGCGGTTGTAAGTAACTATGCGAAGTCGGCTCATAGCTTGTTCAAAACGGGCAATTTCATTCTGGCCTTGGGCCACGATGTATGCCTCCGAGAGCTGACTTTGCTATCCCAGAACAATGGACTATCTAGATGGAAAAGCTAAAAAGAGTAACTGATACTTGGAGCACACAGCTGGGCACAGGCTTTGACGCACGAGTTGGATGCATATCTCCTTGACGTTGGCCAAAAGCTCATTGCAACAGCTTGGCAAAGCGATCCCAAACGTGTGCTCTTTGACAATGGAGAGAAAACTCCCTCCAATGCATGTCCACAATTTTTCGCAAATCCTCTGAACACTTTGGCTTGACCACGAGTTCTAATGGGCCGCAGGATGCGGTGCAGTGCAAACAGGTGACCGGCCCAACAGCAAATTGCATACACTTCCTCTCCCATATTAATTGTCGTCTATTTGGGAGAGAAATCTCGTTATGAAACCTGCATGTAAATTATTAGCGGAGGCCAGAATCAGAAAGATTGGGTCCCAAAACCCTTAAATTCGAATTTTCATTCAAAAAAACATTTAGCCCTCACACCTGTGAGCTGCCCCCCAACTTGCCTTGACACAGTCCAGAGAATGCGATTTCGATTTCCGTTGTCTTGAAGACACTCTGGTTTGGGGGTGCTCCCATGCGTGGGAGTTGCAACGCTAGTGGTTGCCACCATTGCGGCAAAGGACGGGGTCCAGCACGTGGCATGGCGCTTGCTAGGCACATTCGAACGTGCCTTTATCTGTGTCTTAGCCGGCCATAGCAGTGCTGACGATACTGGAAATAGTTGCTTTTCTTATTCTCCGATGAGCGGAAAGGCCAACGTCTAATACCTTCAAGCTTGGGATTAGTGCGTGCGATCGTTCCAAGGCTGTTTGGCAGCCTTGCTCAGACATTTCGCTTCAGTTGATGCTTGAATTGGGGCTTGTGTTGGCCTCTAAGCCGGAAGTTCAAAAATAGTTATTGTTTGTGGATACAATGGTCGATGCTTGTGCATGGTGTACAATCCATTGGAGCCTAGCAAGTCGCCATCACTCCAAAAGACCCGGATTCACCTTTGTGGCCATTCTCCTTGCACCCAATTCTTTGAAGTTTCGAAACAAGGGCAAGTCGCCATTCCCGTGGCAATGCCCAATTCACCAATTGTTCATGCTATATCAGGGTGATGGCCATCACCATCTCTGCCTCCTTGTTTAAAGGATTGGGAGACCTCCTTTAGTTGCCTTGATAGTGGCAAAGGAATTCGAAAACTTCTGGCCTAACAAATTTGAGTACGGAACGTCATTCCAATCCACCAGATCAAGCCTGAATTGATGTTGCAAGCCATGGTAAGCTCGACGATCAAGGCATTCGAAACGCGGATTCTATCACTGTACCTCTTTGCAAGCAACCTACTGATCTCCATTCTGAACAGCATGAGTAGTTTTGCAAGGATGGTTTTGTTTCGTTGCCGGGAAGGCATGCTCCTCAAAACAACCAAAAATTGGCTGTCTTTCAGCGCACCATCCAAAAACGATCCTTTTCTGGCCAGAGGAACTTTGATACAAAATACTACCAAATCCTCAAAATGGATTAACATGAAATTTTGATATTATTGTCCAGCCTCACAAGCACAACTTTGGTGTAAATTTCATTGAAAATTAGTTTATGCACGATGGAGAAGTAATGCCACAAAATCATAGACAACAAATAATATGGAATGAAGGAAGTATTTCTACCCTCATCGCCATGTTGAAGCATTTTACAACCGTCTCTGAGTACAATGAGAATGGCATGCAGCAGTGACATTTTCCCATGCATATTGTTCGGGTCACCATAATGGCACCTCATTATTGACATAATTAGTGTCACGAAAAGCGCCCTCACTGCATTATATTGGCGCCCCAAGAGGCCAAGAGATAGCCCGCAAAGGGCTCAAAACTCCAATGTACCAACCCAACGGGAAACTTGTACACCAACAGAGCAGGACACCAACACCGACTATGGCTACCCTGGCACTCTGAGGATGCAACACGGCCAATAAGGCCCCAACCAGTGTCAAGGAAATGACAACAATAACGCAACCATGTCATGTGTCAGCTAGCAACATTTGAAGCATGTGTGAACCAGCCTGCCTCTAAGCGACTCCACGACTGCGCATCCAGCCTGCGGCGGCCTAGTTGCAGGGTGTGCAAGTGTACGGGCACGTGCACACAAACCGCCCAGGTAGACTGATCCTGAGGATACCTGCGGAGAGCCCTGCACGGGCACCTGACAATAATGCATCTCGTAGCCCATGGGAAGGGTCACTCTGGCCATGGGCCTCTACATTTGGGGAGATGGCTTGTAGTGGTGCTACCAAACTAGGGAGGATTGCTAGCAAACGCCCAGGGGACTCAGTCAGGAGGCAAAGCCTTCCCATTCTGCCCAGAAAATTCCGCAGAGGAAGGGATGGGGACGCAGCATGCCGCCCCCAAAAAAAAAACGGTTACTGAGGTGGGTATTTTTCCAGGCCCGGCTTGGATGGCTACGGGGCTGTGCATGGAAAGTAATATGGTGGGTGTGTGGGGGAGGACCTCAATGACCATTTTGCCTGTGGGGGATGAAAGCGTTGGCTGCATTGATAAGACATGACTGCCCCAAAATTGAATGGAGGAGGTCGCGGGAACGTGGGATGCGGGAATACAGTGGACGAATCACGGGGGCGGGGGGTGGGGATGGGGGGGGAGCAGGCGAAACTGACCCATGGGTCGCACGCCGAGATGCGACACCCTGAGCAGTTGATAGGAGCAAGGTTCGAGTTTAAACAACTGTTAATTAGTCATTAAGGCAGGACTGACTCATTATGATTGGGCGAAACATGGATATTACTCAAGGCATTATTAGGAGTACATTGATATTAATTTTGGGTGAGTTGGTGGCATTTTGACTAAGATAAGAGTTGGATAGATGGAACACATGGTGGCCCAATGAAACCATGGGAAAAAGGAGGGAGTAGATGGTATGTTTAAAAAAAAAGGGCCATTGAGAACACTCTCTCTGAACATAGAAAAATCCCCAAGATCCATGAATTATATTATAGCGCTTGTAGCTACTAAATATACATTCTATAAAATACCTTGATGTTAGTGAAAGGACACAAAGAGTATGGGGAAATATAGATTGCCTTGGTGAATGTCGATAACCCAGCACCATGGCCAGCTCAAGCTCTTCTAGACCATCCGGTGCACGGATGGCTTGGATAAGGCGACAATGGGATCAATCGGCCTTGCCTCTTCAAGGATGTTCAGAAACTTGCATCCGAAGCAGAGGAATACATGGCGGAGCACTTGAAGCTCGTGGGGCAACTGAGCGAGTTGCACTTGAAGATGAGCGTGTGGTCTATGACGAGCACTGGTTCTATGCAAAGCGCTTGAGGGACTTGCTTTGGGAAGAGTGGCAGCGCTCGATGGAGAGGTATATGAAGCTCCATGACATTGTAACAGCCTTTCGTGCAAAATGTCGTTAGTGAGCCAATAGCACAATTAGTGTGCAACATCTTGATTTCCAAGCAAATTGTAAAAGCTACTATATTCAATACGTGCAATCGACCCATAATGCAATAAAAGATCAAAGAAAAACATATTCTAAAGTTCTGCAACATTACCATTTCTACACTTGTGTAATATCCACTAACGACATTTTGCACGAAAGTGTGTTTTGTAAAAGTGACTGCGGCCTTGTTCAGAAATAGGATATCACTGGAGGGTTTCTTTGATGCTATGAATGATGGATTCATGGCTGATTTTGGGATTATGGCACACCATGGTATGGAGGGAGCATGGAATGCCAGTGCACGGGTTGTCGAAGAGTCCTACTTGAAGCAAGAGTTGAACACGCCGGTGCTATGGTCTGTGCATGAGATCCTCAGTGGCCAAATCAGAGTTGTTGCGTTGCGTATTGTGGAGAGTTTCTTCAAACATAGCCTGCATGTGAACATGGAGGCTGTGCGCATGAGGGATGGCGAACTTCAATATCTGTTTCCAGAGCAAAAAGCATTGGGTTGTCTTCCTTCTGGCCCTTCTTCACATAAGAGTATGTCCCAAGCCGTTGTAAGGCCATGGACAAGTTTCATGAGCATGAGCAGGAGTTACAGGAGATGCATAAAGTCAAGCGAACCAAGGCTATTATTTAGAACTGGGTAACGAATGTAGGTGGGCGGCTGCAAGTCTACCCTCGCCTTGGATAGTCCAAATCGAATGCAGACCATTGGCAGTAAATGCACATGCATCTTATGCATATGCGATTGATTGCACAATCACGGGAAGGTGAAGATCTAGGGTGACACGAGTTTTTGATATGAAAGATATGTGTCATACCGATTGGAGGCATGGGGGCGATTGCGGGATGTCAGTAAGGGGGCCTGAACATGATAGGTATATCACGCATACCACGAGGCACGGCTTTCCCGATTGGGCTGCATGGGAAATGTTGGTGCCAGACGAGGGGGAAGAAAGTGGGCGTATTGTTGTGCGAATTCAGGGGCTGTTGGGTAGCTTGACAGACGGTGGCAACATATCGCCCTCTATGGAGCTCGAATGGAAGCGCTCCCATGGGGAGTTACTCACACAAAACAACAACTTCAAGAAGTGGATCAAGGCCTATGAGGCTCAAGGAGGCACCTACCCCCTCGCTTGGATAGACAACCTCAAGAAAGTGAGGGGGAGCTGGCCAACATCGTGTTGGTATGGGTCCAACTCTGTGGAGCGATATAGAAAGACGGGCCTCTAAAGATGCTTGTGGGAATTTAAATATGATAAGAGCGCACTTTGGCTGGGCCAATCTACAAGACGAAGAATCCCAGCATGAGCGCTGGGTGGAAGAGAATTTTGGCTTAGGACAATAGTGATATCATGCGCCAATAGACCACAATGAATCGGTGGACCTGGATGGAAAATGAACTGCCCTTCGACCTTCCAGATGTGCGTTTTGAGAAGCGTCTGAAGACAAGGTTCTTGAAGTGGATCCATGGTTAGAGGTGGGACATAATGCAGTCAAATCCAATGCTAGTGGGAGGTCGTAGGTTTGGGCGTTGAGGATGGTGATGGTATGCTGAGGGATGGTGGAAGACTGATCACATGTTGTGCAAACGGCGTTTTGATTGATGGAGACTACTCACTAGTATGAAGAAGAACTTGGATGTTGGTGAATTCTTGCTAGAACGGAGTACATCTTTGAAGGGACATGTGTGACGGTGGTTGGTCAATTTGGATTTGATGCGAATAGTCATTGATCCTTTCCATGGAAGGGGGTGGTGTGGGAAATGTCCTTAGAGTAGAAGAAGGGGAGCCTTGTCTCATTGCATGGTGTTGTGTAGGTTGCTTTTTTCCTGCACCTCCATATAGCAATCGAGTGTGTTAGGTTAGTTTTGACCCAGCCCCGAAGGCAAGCCTATGCTATAATTACAGTTTTTAGGGACCTACAACTGCACCCGACAATATGTCTCCGTGTGACTGGCCTACTTGGTCTGCATTTTGTGTATACAACCCTTTTGCCAAAGGTCAGTCCTTTTCGAATTGTGCGCCTTGGAACTGCACTCGCTGCACATGTTCCCCGGGGTGGGGGTGATGCGAATCCACACTTGGTTTCATCTTCCATTGCTGCACACATCTGGAGATTCTGGTCGCCATCATGGCTGGTGGATTTCAACAATACGGAATAATGCATAGTAGTATGCTTGCATTGATGTGCAATGTCCATGCAATTACCAAAGGGCATGCTCTGTGGCGAAATGAAACAAGTCAACATAGCCAAACTGTGGCCACCCATATAGCAAGGACGCCACCATACAACGATTATCGCCAATCTAAGTATTCTTAAATATAATCACCATTTTCATCACTTGGAAAAACTACACAATCTCCGCCTTGTCTTTCGAATGGAAATTTGAACCGATGGATTCAGCCCACCTGGAAACTTCCTAAGCAGTGGTTACATGGCCTACATGTACTCGCCTACAATAGGGACGAGCCAAAATACATGAAAAAGCAGGCGTCGAAAAGCCAGTTGCATAACAGGGCCCTTTTGGGAGGCGGCAACTGCCGCGGTTGAGTAGGAATTTTTCCGCCCAAATCTAAAGCCGTGAAGGATCCGGGGGCTTAGGGAGGTGTGATTTTGCAATGGCAAATACTGGCTTTGCAGCTGCAGTTACCAACCTCGAGTTTTCATATTATTCTGTGCAACCCATTCCACACTTCAGCACTAGTGTCGTAGAAATACCCAAAAGACTAAATTGAAGGCATTGCCTTCTCAGCTTGCCAAGCTGAGGAATGCCAATGGGGCCGGACACTGCCGGCCCAAGACTGGCCAATACCTAATGGTCATCATCAAAATCCATAGATCGCATTTGTCACAAAATGACAAAACACAGCCCGTGCACCTGGTAGGCGTGAAAACCAAGCAGATAGTGTGTTTGGAATCGATTATTCAAGGTCCCATGTCACCACCCTCGATTGTCTCATGAAACGCAGTAATCTAATATGAATAATGAAATCCATATGGATAATGTCCAGTGTATTTATGAAGAAAAATCAATCCCAACCCTCATGCCCCATATCCCATGCGAGCCCAACGGTTGGGCCCCAACCACATTGTACATATGTAAGAAAGTGCACCAAGATACCAAGGTTGATGGGGTGGTTTGATGCTGCTCTGGGCGCCTCCCAACGGCGCCCGATCGCTGCCAATGGGCAGCCCTCACACCTCACAGTGTGGCATCTTGGGGCGCTCGTTTCCCCTCTCGCTCGCTGTGGTGGGCCCTCGTGATCCGATGGATCACTGGGGTGCGGGCAAGGACCCGAATGTCCAGCGGAAACGGTTCCTCGCGCTTGGTGGCGGCAAGCGCGGGTGTTGGGGTCTGAATGCAAGTTAGAGATTGTCAGACAGGCGCTGTTTTGCCATTTCCGCGCAGCGCAGCTGACTCACCCTACATTGGGTGGTCAGCACACCAGAAAATGCAATGTACAAGCGCATAATGTAATGTAAATATTTCAGCATGTCCTCACCAGTCCCCAGGAACTCACAACCACCCCGAATGCTCCATAAATGAACAGCCAGGGCCACTAAATTGGCCCCAAGAAACATGGCTATAACTTAACCCAAGTAATTCCACAACACAGGCTCTGTGGCATTAGTTCAGAGATATCCCATGGAATTGCTGCATCTACCAAACGCCGCACTAGTTTATGGCATGTGAAACGGGCATTTGAAAAAGACAGTAAGAAAATATGTGCACGGTCCTCCCGCCAGGCCCCACACATATGGCAAGTTGGTGAATCAAAGAGCCCGCAACGAAAAAGAAAAAAACGAAATGGAAATGAGGATATGGAAATTAGGCATACCTAATGGCCATGAATTTTCTTCATCTCACGATGCTTGTGTAGAGAGTCAAAAAACGCTTGCTCAAAGTAGGTGGTGATGGCAGTATGATCCGCCATGTTTTTTCCTTATACTGCCGAGCGCATTGTAGATTATTGGCACAGTTTCATGCATTTGTTTAAGCAGATACTATGTATATTGTAAAATTGTTGTGGAAATCATAGGGGGTGACCTATTTTCGCTCATTCAAAAGCTCATTGCTAGCCAATTTAGGTGGCCAGCACATTCAAGTGCTAAAAAGCTGCTCCGCCGATAGTTGCATTTTTGATGGAATTAAGCAATTTGCGGCATTGAGGGAATACCC